>JAODKM010000133.1:350867-365846 GCA_026780845.1 Petrocephalus sullivani
AGTTCTCCCCAAGTGAGCTTGATGGGCCGAATGGCCTCCTCTCGTTTGTATAGTTCTTATGTTCTTATGTTCTTATATGGTATGATATGGTATGGTATGGCATGGTATGGCATGATATGGTATGATATGGTATTATATGGTATGTTCACTTGCTGTTTTATAATCTCCTATGTCTTTTGCTTTTATTTTAATGTCTTTTACTTTAATACAGCTGTGATGAGGGTGGCATCAGGGGCGGCAGCAGAGGATGTTTTTATTATGTAAAGCAACTTGCATTGTCTTTGTATGAAAAGTGCTATATAAATAAAGTCTGGTTGTTTGATTTGTGTCCCCACAGTAAAGTGTTACCCTTTTAAATCGAAAAATATAAAGACTCATGATCTGAATGATTCAGCCTGCATAGGTCATGATGACAACCTCGATCACACAAGACAGTTAGGTCACCACTTCCCCGGACTTTCAGCCCACTGTGACCTCCGACCTCTCTCAGCCCCCGCCCCCCCTCACCAAGTACTCCTCTGTGCCGTAGATGGAGAGGAACTTCTCATCGTCCTCCAGCTCGCGAGCGGCGCCGAAGTCGGTCAGCTTGTAGATGGAGCGGCCATCGTCGCCCACCAGACGCATGATGTTGCCAGGCTTGATGTCCCGATGGACCACGCCATTCCCCCGCAGGTGGTTCATGCCGTGAACTGCACGTGACATAACAGGGACAGCTGGCATCCACACACCCTACACCACAGCATTCACTTTGGGGATCAATGAAGTGGGATTCATTCTCTCCTATGATTGAGAGGAATCGCGCACAAAACTGACACACTACTGGATAAGGTGCTTCAATGCTTTAGTTCATGAAATCATTCACAGGTTATGGGCTGATGTGCTGCATTGTGGGTTTGGGATCTCTCTCTTTTTCCAGGAGCAAATCCCATGGCCAGATGAGCAGACATATCGCCACTGGGCCATGGAGCGAGGCCCTTAGCCCCAACCACAGCAGTGCTGGATGTTGGCTGACCCTAATGACACTCTGATCCCAAGCTGTCTTGTCTGTCACTGTCACTGTCTTGGCTTCCCAGAGCCATCCAACTCCAGCATGAATCCATGAATCTATTCTTGCTGATTAAAAAACTTCTCTAGTAGAACTGCAATTAAAGAGAATGTACTTTATTGATCCCCGGAAAAAAAAAACAATTCATACATAGTTGTTCCATAAAGGACATAATAAAATGAACCACAGCCCTGTATTGGATAAGTGGTTAAAGACGGGTGGATGGATGAAGGGATGGATAGAGAGGTAGATGGATGGATGATAGATGCTGTGACAGCAGTTACACACCAACACACTGCAGCATGATGAGGAACTCCGACTCGGGCAGCCCGAAGGCGTTTACTGGCTCCTCCAGCAGGCTAAGCAGACTGCCCCCAGAGCAGAACTCCATCACCAGAACCTTCTGCTTGGCGTTATGGTGCATCTGATGCATGGGAGGTAACAGCAGTTAGTAGCCGGACTGCAGACGGGCCATTTGACTGCCAGGAAGATGCTTTTACCCAAATTGCTTCGGGGCTTTTAAATTCCGCACTTTACCTGGACTCTGAGCTGTACATTTTACCGTGGTGATTCATGTTAAGCACCTTTCCCCAAGGGGAAAAGCAGCAGGGTGACTAACACTCTGAGTGTGTAACCCCTCACACTACTAAATGCGGACTTTTGGAGTTTTGAATAAATACACAGAAGTGAGAGCCACATTCCAGCTTGTAGCTGGGAAATAAATACAATCACTATGAGTGTTCGTGAAGCTCCTCCCAGGAAGACACCAACTATGCCTGGCAAGTGAAATCCTCAAATAAAGACACACATGGACAACATTTTTTCGAAGAATTTGCTTTGGTGGAGCCACCATCCAAGAGTAAAATCCCTTCATGCAACTTCGGCCCCAACACTTTATATATTCATTTATATTACAACAGCGTTTTACATCTGCTTTGCTGCGCTCACTGAACGCATCTAATATAGCTAGCGGCTTGGATTAGGGGAACAGAGCCACTGTGTCTAGACACGCCGCACACTGCAGCTCAGACTAGGTAATCTATCTGAAGCTAAGCAGGTCTGGGCCTGGCCAGAACTAGGATGGGAGACAAACTGGGTTGCTGCTGGAAGAGGTGTTATTGTGGCCAAAAGGAGAGCCCATCCTGTGTGGATCCCAGTGCACCAGTGCAGTGATGGGGACACTGTGTGTTAAACGTGGCACTTGGATGAGATGTAAAACCAAGGTCCTGACTCTCTGAGGTCATAAAAGATCCCTGGGCATCTTTCGAGTGAGTAGGCATGGTACCCTGATGCCCTAGCTAATATTGGCCACTATGGCCCTATCAGATCTGGCCTCCTACTCATCCCCTGTATCTAATTGGTCAATCCTCTCCTGCCCCTTCACCACCTTAGCTACTGTGTAGCGAGCAAACTGGCACAGAATGGCTGCCGTCCCATTATCCAGGTGGGGGCTACACAGTGGTGGTGGCTGAAAAGGCTCCCCATTGGTTCTGTAAAGAGCATTGGGTGTCTTATGAATGTTAATGTAATGTTATTAAGTGCCTTATAAATGTAACATTCATTAACTGATATTTTTTCCAACTGTATACTGTGATAACACTGTTTACAAAACTGCTAAACTATAAATAAACTATATATAAAACTGTTAAACTGTATATAATTTAGACATATTTGACATTGCCAGAGAATGCACTCAGGGTTTAGATGTATATGTACAATAACAATACAGATGTTCTATTCTATAGCTAAGAAGCAAAAACACTGCATTTTTGGCCTGAGACGTGGTGGCACCTAACTTTACGACTGATGCCTTTGTGAAAGAATCCTGGCCATGACATGGAAATACCAGGCAGCCGCAGACCCACGCCGGTCTGCCGGAGCTGCACGCAGACGCTGCACGCAGACGCTGCGCGGCCTACCTCCTCCACGGCGAAGAGCTTGACAATGTTGACGTGGTTGAGCTTCCTCAGCATGTCAAACTCCCGCATCTGCACCTCGTACGGCCGGCTGTAGCTCACATTGTTGAAGACCTTCACTGCGACCAGCTCCCCTGTTTTCTGGAGAACCAGGGACAGAAAGAACTGGGTGAGTCACTCACACCCTTCACTGAAATCAAAGGCGGAGTGATGCAGTTGGCAGTAGGCACAGTTTTGGGTGACGTACCTTACTGCGTGCCTTGTACACACTGGCTGTCGCTCCCTGACCCAGGATGTCCTCCACAGACCAGAGGTAGTTAGCTGTGCTCTCCAGCATTTCAGCACGGCACACAAGAGCTTGACTACAGTAGGAAAAATGGAGAAAACAAAAAAACAATATTAACAACACAATTAATACATAACTGAGCCATCATACAAATAATTACACAAATATTTAACTCTGTGTTAATTAGATGGTATATGCGTTGAACTGTGTCCACCATAGAATTAAAAGGTATTTGCTACCTTTAACATTTCATTTAAAAGTTTCATACAAGCACAAAGAAAGATAAGAATTAGCCCCTGACACCTGCATCTCCTAGTAGTTAAAAATCAATAGGACTGTGCCTGAGGTGAGGCAAATAGGGCCCATATAGTGCACTGCTGAGGTGGATAGACTGGGCACAATTGCAACACTACATTGCGCATAAATCATCACATTCTTCTACTTAATGTTTCTTCCACCTGTTTACTATTAAGATCAGTGTGAACTATTTCTTTGTCCATATTTTCCAAAGGAAAAGTGTTAAAAGACAATGTGTGCTTCTTACATCTGTCCTCCTGCATGTGACAGGTCCATTATTTAGAATGTAAACAAACATGTGACACAGCGAAGTGAATTCTTTGTGACATTATTTAGTAATTTTGCTATTAGTGAAAGAGTCCTTCTTTGACAATCTCAAAGAATCCCAAGTGTCCGATTGCAATTTTCTTCATTTCCTGTGTTTATTAACGAACACAAAAGGCCAGGTTATTTTGCAGTTGTAACAATGTGTTCTCAACACCCTGTTACTACTGTCCGCCCGCAGAATATCGAGCACATGTAATTCTGCTACATGTATACGTCGTCCTGCAAGAGAACACATATTATGCATATAATACACAGCCCAAGTTAAAGCAGCTGTATTTCACGTCGGGGGGGGGGGGGGGGCTTACCTTTACTCGCGGTTAAAAAATGCTTCTCTTCTCCCCTCGGTCCTTCTTCAGAAAGGTACGTCTACATACAGGTGGTAGGAAACGCGCTAATTCCTGCCAGACGAATACGTGAGACGTTAAGAGCCGCTGATGTGATGTCGGGGACGCGAACGGCAGCAGCGCAGTTCCCACCACCGGCTCGTTTACCGCGGCCGGCAAACGCCGCAGCACGTTTCGTACGAGGAAGGGAAGGTGGGGTAATGCTGTAGTTTTCGGATTTCCTGGGTGTTCACGAAATATCACTTTACGCTTAATTGCGCATTTTGTTGCAGTGTAAGTTGCCTGTTAGGCCAAATAAAAGCTACCAGTTTAAATCTGGTTTCAGCATTAAGTTGCGGAAAGGTATATGATAGCTTTTAAAAGCAGAGTAATATCAGCAATACAGTGTGTCGATCCAGCATTAAATCAGGTCTACCTTGTCCCTGGCGACGCGACCGTGATCCAAATTGGATAGTAAATTAAATCATGCTGGCAATGCAAAGTGACCCAAGGCGAAGTTCCTGGGTTTAAGGTCAATACGGGCAATATTCACAGCAGGCTGCCTTTACGTTTGACTGATACGCAGAATATGGAAATAATGGAAACATCCTGCTTTGTTTCCGTTACGTCTTGCCGAGCTACCATAGCAAAGCAAAAGTTAATGAGTATCCTGGATCAACCAAGATGCTTAAAACGCTACATGGACTTCGGTGTTTCACACAAAGCATTTAGAACCTACTTGGGTTTTCACATGATCCGGCTCGTGGCACCACGGTGCAGTGTGATAAAGCCCAGGATCCGGAGTACGATGCGTGATCAGCATATGAAGCTCCTACTGACGTGGAAGATACACCAGAAACATGTTTTTTTCTTCACACCGGGAGTAAACTAAACACATATCGATTACATGACTAGTTTTAGATTTTTCGAGTACTCCCCAAATACAGCCCCTTAATTAAGAAATGTACTTGTGTTTTCCAATACTAGGTCTATTATCACTATTATGTTCACAAGCAATTAAAACGAGGCCTAGACCTTTTGCCTTGGCCTGTCCAAATAATTTATTATTCGCAAACAGTGATTTCCATTATGATTACCTGTGACAATGCTTACCGAGAAACACGCTATTTGCGACAGGGCGACCAGGAAACGCACTGGGCGGTGAGAATATTCATAAGGGCACCTTTGGAAAGGGATCCCAGCCAGGCAGTCAATTTCGAGCGTAGAGTGTCTGTATACATATATATACACACACAAGCTCACCCTTCATTTCGTCATCCACCCTTTCTTCACCTCCTGTTCCTGAGCTACATCAGGCTTTAAACTTTGAAAATGGATCTTAGGTAACTTTCAGTTTTCGCTAGGGACTTCCTACTTCAGTTAGTCACTAGTATTTAAAGAGACAGAAGTACAAAACATTACAACTCATTATAATGCGTAACCAAGACACCCCACGGCTACAGAACGTCTAATTAAATACTACATAGGAATCAAACAATGGAATCAATAAATTTGAATGTGCATAATTGTTTATTTGCCCAGAGAACTGAGAAACAGACCTATTATATTATTATTGCTACATTAAAATACACTACTATAACGCATTAAGTTAAATACAATAGAATCAAGCTTAATTGCCATGTTGAAAAAGGGTGATCAGCACTAGTACTCTACTACCGTGCAGTAATGTACCGCTGATCCCGTGAGTAATCGGTGTAATCAGTAATAAGTATCTGCTGTTCATGTTCTGATTTATTTTATATGTGTATCAGAGGTGCGAGCGCTAGGGGGAAAGCGCGCTTTGGGTGTCCAGGTGCGCCGTCCTCGCTGCCCGGGAGTCTGGGTGTCCAGGTGCGTCGTCCTCACTGCCCGGCAGTCAGGGTGTCCAGGTGCGCCGTCCTCACTGCCCGGCAGTCTGGGTGTCCCAGTGCACTGTCCTCGCTGCCCGGCAGTCTGGGTGTCCCAGTGCACTGTCCTCGCTGCCCGGCAGTCTGGGTGCCCAGCAGTCTTGGTGTCCCAGTGTGCTGTCCTCGGTGCTTGGCAGTTTGGGCCCCCTAGCAGGACCGCCAGTCCTTATCTTCTGTGGGAGTTTGTCCTGGGTAGAACAAGTGTTCAGTAAGTGTTACAGGAACTTCAGTTCATGTTTTTTTTATATATGGCTTGTTTACTTCAACACGTTCATGGAAAGTCATTGAATTAACAGGGAAACAGTCTAAATATATAAAGTAGCAGGTAACCTCATACTTTCAATATGGGGGGAGCTGAATTAACCATAAAACCTGGGATGGCCGTTTTCAGTAAGCAGTAATAGCTCATTGTCAACAGGGTGTGGATGCGCCACTAAGATAAGACGAGCTGAACATCACTGATTTCAAGGGGAAATTCTGGTGCATACAGCAGTAAGTAGGTGAAGCACAGAGAAATCTACCATAGAAAACAAGAGAGAGTGCAAAGACAGTCATCCATATGCATCGTGCAAACACAAGGTAATATAACACTGTCACCAAAGAAGCCGAACAGCTGACCGATACACGCATTTCTAACACACCTATGTAGAGACAGTAGGTTATCTTTAAGGATATTAATAAGAGATACTAACTCTGAGCCTTTTGCGGTTAGGTCTGAAATGACTTCCTCGCTAATTGGCTATCGGTGTTATTTATAGTGGTGTTGTTGACATATGCAAATTTTCATGGACTCCGCCGCTTCAGAAGCTGATTCGCATGCACTGACTGGTGTGTGAGTCACTGATGTGTGAGTGACTGGTGTGTGTGTGCCCAGTCATTTCCTGCCTGGGTCCTGGGTCATTCCCTGCCTTCTGCCCGCAGTCTCTGACATAGGCCCCGGACCCCCAGCCATCCTGAATAGAACAGGGTGTTACAGAAAACGGATGGATGGGTAACCCTGCGCTGGACAGCGACACGCACAGACTTTTCAAGGGGCGGATGCCCAGACAGGGGGCGTGGCTGACCAGTACTCTTAGCTAATAGGTAGCTGGGGTGGATTTTTTGTCGGCTGTACCATAATCGTGAAGACTATCAAACCACGTTTTCTGTCAGCATTCAGTACCCAAAAAATACTTCATTATATGTAATACATCCACAAACCATAACATTTATGGCATTTAGCTGACACCCTTATCCAGAGTGACTTACATTACCCCATTACAGGGATTACAATCTCCCTGGAGCAATTTGGGGTTAAGGGTCTTGCTCAAGGAGCCGGCCACGTGGGTGGGATTTGAACCAGCAACCTCTTGGTTCATAAGCCGGGCCTCTTACCGCTAGGCCACCACCACAATGCAAGCATAGCAGGTTGACTCAGTCGGGGGTGCTGTAGTCTCACACCTAGCCAGGTTTCCTTCCATGGTTCAAAGACATGCAATTAGGCTAACAACTAGCATTACCTCTGTGTGTACCCTGCGATAGACTAGCAGACCTCATTTATCATTTAATTTGGTGATGAAGACAGGAACGCATGTGGGGAAAAAAAATTTCAGGCTAAAAACAGGCTGTAAAAATTTGCGACCTATATGGCGTTTAGTTCTGTAATAAAATGGATAACAAAACACAAATTAACTTTACAGCTCATTTACCTTTAGGAAAGATGCTTGTCTTTTAATTTTAAAAACCGCGATTAATCGGTTTGTCTCCAGGGACTATTTTGTTTTACAGAAGACAAGCTCCCCGTGAACTGCTCACGATTTGGATAAATTAATAATAAGTTCCAGTTTGAAGAGTTTGGTTCCAAAACTTAATTAACGAAAAAAAGGTTTTTCTTTACCAAAAAAGTGGTTGCATGAAAACCACTATTCTCTGTTTCAGACTTTAATATAACATTATTAGGTTGTAATCACATTTAAAAAAAAAATTTCCAAAATACAATAGATCCATGACACTTTTTTTTTTTTTTACAAAATTATTAATTATGTAACATATAACCAAAAGCAAGAAGCAAAACTGATCTACATACATGGCAGCCTTGGAACTTGAAGCCGCTATGGGGCAGTAGTGTCCTAATGCTTGTGAAGTACCCTTGTGATTGCAAGGTTGCTGGTTTGAACCCTTGACCTACAAGGTGCCATTGAGGTACCTAATGCAAAGTACCACCCTCAAGCACTGAAATAGCTGCCCACTGCTATGTCACATATGGGTTACATGCAGATGACACATTTCATTCGTGGTGTGTCAACAATTAATCATTTTAATATCTTATATTGGACATTTTTTTCCAAAATTGCATTCATCTTGTTGGTTCTTACATGCTATGAATTCATTACATAAATAACATAAAACTATGTCTGTGTGAAATTGCACAAAATATAACTATAAATAAGAGGAAGGCTTATCATTAGTGACGTCCCTATGCTTCCGGGCATAATCAGTTTTCCAAATTAGGACGTCATCGCTGGACCTTTTTAACTGTTATGAGACGCAAAGTGGCCTTATCCTGTTCTGCTTTAATCGTATGAGAGTAAAAAAAAACTCGTTTTTAGCTAGATCACCAGCAGTTAGCATGGCAGCATGGCAGAAGACTGAAGCCTCTCTGGTGTGAGCAGGCAATCGCCGTGTCGCATTTTCTTCACTTCCTCCCGCTGATGATTCTCTTTTGACGGCTTACGTTCTACCCCACGAGAGAAACAGACACTGCCTCCTGAATCCAGTCAAAGGTATTAATTTGTTTTAGTCAATCCTCACGTAAAAGGATGGGGACTCTCTGTGATGCTGACAGTCACCGGGCGCTGTAATTAATAGGAATGGCGCGCTGTGATTGGTCGAGCGGAGATATCTGGATCTGCTGAAATTCGGGACTGGTGTTTATCGCGGTTTGGAAAGAACGTGAATATACCAGGCAGAGAAACACAGCAGGGATGGCGTTTTGCATTGATGTGAATAGCGATAAAATGCCAAAGTTCTTTTGGTGCGAACCTGATTTTTTTTTAAATGGCGCTTATCGCGTTTTGGAACCAAACTCCCCATTTATATAGTTCTTTTCACAATCCCAAGGTTGCTTTATAGTGATGTGCAAACCGAATCTTTTTACTGATTCGATTCTTTTCGTTCAATTCACTGAAAAGATCCGGTTCTTTGAATCATTGATTCGTTCAATAATAATACTTCACATTATTACTTGCTGGGTGGGGTTAGAAGTGAATTGCTGTAAACAATATTGTTGTATGTATTATTTTAATAATACAATTCTTCATTATTATTGATATCTTTTCATTTTGTTACTATATGCCACAAATAAATATGTAGAACACAGCCAAACATGCATTATAATCAAAAAAGTTTAATTAGTCAATATTTTGCAGTACAACCCGGAACTCACTCGTGGCAATACTTATTCTGGCCAATAGATGTCACTGCATTACATAGTCAGTGTAGAGCCCATAGACTCAGCGAACCACCGAAACAACCAATGAATAGCATGAACGAAAGGAACTGGTGAGCTAAAGGAACTGGTGAACGAACAACTGAATCCAATCACCCGGTGAACTAGAAGACCTGGTGAATCAATGGGTCTTCTAGCTCAGCGAATCGTTCTGAACTGCAATAACACTTCAGGTCAGTGGGGGCTCACATTGTGGGGGTCATTGTAGTCACTGATCTCAGGTCAGTGGAACTGTACATTCAGTGGGAGGTGCTTGGTGAACTTAAGCATGGCAGCTATTGGATGGATTTTGTTACGGCTGTGTTTCTCATGCTGTTTAGCGATAGACTGCCTCCCGAATTGCTGACATGGACTGACGCCAACGTTAGCGCTTAGCAGGCATTCCGCGCATGCGTATACAGCGATTCGATTCTTTTTGGACAGGGAATCGGTTTGTTCAGTTCACTTTAAAGATCCGTTCGTTCGTGATTCGGACATCACTATTGCTTTACACACACACACACACGCACACACACACGCACACAAAGTAAACAGTATAGGATTGATGAGACAGAATGTTCAAGGATAAAAAATGTCCTTAATTCACATTTAAGGGAAGAGAAAGAAGAGCAGAAAGAATAACAGTCGCGGAGTGATTGAGGAAGAGATTCACAGTTTGGGGGCCAAGGCACTGAAGGACCAGCCCCCCATGGTTGTCCAGTCAAGTCTAGTGTGGCGAACAGCAAGATCATCATTATTAGAGGATCTGAGAGTGAGGGCGTGAGTAGGGAGTCACAAGTTCACTGAAGCAGCGAGGAGCACGGTTATGCTTTAGAGCACATGTTAGAGCCTTCTAAGTGAGAAGTAATATCTTGAATTTGAGACGGATCCAGTAATCAGTGTAGCTGAGAGAGGATGGGTGTAAGGTGAGCGGAGCGTTCAGTCTGAGTGAGAACTCTAGCTGCTGAATATACTGAAAATAATGAAACTTTTGTGTAGATTTTGCAAGGAGGCCAATGAAAAGGGAGTTGCAGTAGTCAATACGGGACGTAATGAAAGCATGAACCGGAGTCTGGGCGTCAGTACCTGACAGAAATGGGTGCAGATGAGCGATGTTATGGAGGTGACAGAATGAGGGACTCAAAGGTGAGTGAAGAGTCAAATAGTGTGCCAAGATTTCTGATTACTGTAGCAGGTTTTACAGGGACACCATCAAAGCAAAACAGAAACTGGGGGATTCAGATACTAATGATTGTGGACCGACCAGTAAGACTAAGTTAAGGAAAACGCGTACTTTTAAGGAAGTCAGCAACGTCCATTATTAACCAGGTGCAAGGCAGCTGTCTAAGTAGAGAGAAGGTGCCCCCTGCTGATCCCTAACGGGAATGCCCGCCTTCTCCAACAGCTTCCCAGTGTTTCACTTCAAGTATTACATGCTGTTTATTTTTATTATCGTGGCTAGAGGAAGGAATTTCACAGATTATGCAAATTTGTATTTTTACATAGATCAACAAATCTGTGCTATTCCCCACACACAAAGCAATTATCAGTGCTAATTTCCCCCTCTGACCTGCATTACACATGGGGTCATTTAATCTAAGGTTAAGGCAGTCTAACCCTGGGAGCCAGGTGGGGAGGGGGTTCATTTGGATTCATTCATCCCCTCCAATAAACAGACCTTTGTATTTAAATTGTTGTCTCTCCCCAGTCTCAGACTCTGCCCTACACCATTGATCTAAATGCTTATTCATCACATGTTTACGAAATACAGATTAAACTAGCATACTTACCAATACTATACCCAGCAAATATATTTTCATCCTATCCGTTCCAGGTTTGTTGTTTAAGTATAAATAAAATATATTTTTTCAAAATCTTTGACGTACAGAAAAAGTTAAAATTGCTTTTAAAAATGTTCTCAGGTCACATGCTGCATGACCCACGCCAAGCAGAGTGGTTTAAGGAGATGGGCAGTCTCCGGGGTTAGCCCGCGCCTGTGTCACTGAAACTGTGTAAGGGTCGCCCACGCCGTGATGCATGTGTGATGTCATACTCACGTGTGTATTCCCATTTCTAGGACACCAACACTTTCTCTCTCTCTCAGCTTTCAAAAAATCCCCAGAAAAGGGGTGCTGGCTGCTGACCACGAAGTCTTTCAGGAAATATGGGGATTCCTAGGAACATCACCCCCCCACACACACATTGCCATAAATTGCGTCCATCCTTTCAGACGTCACGATGCTGGCTTCCCAACCTGCCTGCCACCATTTTGCCCTCTGTGGGACGATCAGCTTTATCTATATAAGTGCTGCAGCAGACTGCCGGGGCGATTACTACCAGCCTGGTCCAAAGGAGAGCGACGCACTGGGGCCAGGACGACATCAGCAACTGGAAGAGACACAGATCCCCATGAGCCAGTCACTGGAAACGAGGCCTGTAAGGTCGTTAAGGGAACACTAACATTTAACGATGTGAGCTGGACCACGACCGGAAAGGAGCCACACTGAGCCTGAAACCTCTATAGCAAGCAATGTTTAATTAAAAAAAAAGGTTTACTACAAGAACTACAGGCAGAATTATATAAGGTCTATTTAAGAGTAAACTACTATTGCTATTACTGTACAATATTGTACCAAAAAAGTACCTCTGTCATGTACAACATTGTATATACATAGTACATTTGAACACAGGTTTTTCAGATCATACTGAGACATTTGGATGAACAACTATAAATATATTTGACATGACAGCCTTTTTTTTAGGTTCTGTTTCACTTTCAAAGACAAGAAAAACATACTTATTCGTCATGACTTAAAAAAATAGTGGCCACTCATCCCTTTTAACAAGCACACAATGGCAACGTCAAGTGCATCAATGGATTCGCCTTGATTACGGAAACATGAAGGGAATTAGGCTTAAAAAATCACCTGCACAGTCGTAAGAAAACCCCTGACCAACCCAGCTTTTCCCATAAGCTCCTACTGTATAATGCATGTTAATGTTGCTGCCCCCCCCCAATCCCCACCCCCCCACCCTGCAACAGTTTCCAGTTACATAAGTAAGAGAATCACCACATGGTGATTACATCCTACATACACACACACACACACAAGTTATTACACCCACCTGTTAACATCTTTCAAAAATAACAATAAAAATCAAAAAGGAATTCTGTTTTGGAACAAAACAATGTTAGTGGAATGCCTGCAGTGAGCGCCTTTAGAAATCCGGTCACCTCAACCTGATCGTTCAGTGAGTATCCGTCGGCACAGTGTCCTGAGGGGCCGTGCACATGTGGCCACGGAACGGCAGCGAGAGGGCATCGCTCCGAGGGCGCGGTGCCCAGCTACAGCCAGTGGCTGCCTCGCTTTTCTCACCGCCTCAAACCCATCCCAATTGGACCACAGCTACAAGAAGGGCCCGCCCTGCACTCATCAGAAATTTATAAAGGGCCTCTCCTCCTTTCAACCCTCCTTCTGGCAGGAACCACAGAGCACACGGGCAACTGGCTTCCAAGCAGCAAAGTCAGCCGATCAGCCTTTTATTCAAAGGCTGGAAGGCCAAATGTACGTTTACGTGCCAGTACAGTCCGGGCAAAGGCGGAGGAAGGATGGACAAAAAGCACGGAACCTGGTCACAAGCATCCAGCAGCCTGCGGTGCGAGATGCAGGATAACCATCCCCTTTCAGCTCTGTCCTGGCGAAGCGGAGAATGTGATCGGAGTCAGGCATTAGCACACAGAAAGAGTCCTATCATTGACCTGACAGCCTGTTACAATGTAAGAAGTTGCAGTTTCAGGGAGATGCGCCACTGAATGGGGTAACCGACAGTCAGCAGTAACAGTCATCAGTCAGACGCTCGGACCCGACACATACGCCTCCCGGCGATTCCCTAAACCCGCACCGGGACCATCCTCTCAAAGGTCACTGGCCGATGGAAGCAGATGGAGAGACACGGGTGAATGTGAGGCCACCACATGGCTACGAATCGGCATGCCGAAGCCTTGGCTCCACCCCCCCGGAGCACAGTGGACGTCCCTGTCCTGAATTATTGTCTCAAAAGGTTTGACACAGTCATGCACTCAGACAGACAGAGACACACACACGCACATAGGCACGCCCACACAGCTTGACTGTATATCTGAAGCACTGCAGAATATAAAAGCAGCCATTTCCCCAGTGGAAGATTGTGCTTCTATCGAAATGCCTGACAAAACCAAATGGACAAAACTTTATAAGACTGATGCGCAGATTCCAGTTGAAAAGTTAAATATGTATCTATTGAATACAGTTTGTTGTCTTTGCATTAGGTTTGCTAATCTACATGAACAGAGCCAGAGTGAGGCCGGAGGTACAGGGCGGCCGCAGAGTTTCACAGAAGCTTAGCAGTTTGCTAACCGGCATGTGGCGGCGAGCCCAGCCCAGCCCAGCCTGAGGAGCGGGCACCGCGCCAGAGGGGGGCGAGGGGAAGGGGCGGGCCGAGGCCCGGAACCGCAGCGACCGCCGCGGCAAAGCGGAAGAAAGCGCGACTTGCAGGAGAGAGACGGCAGGGCCTCAAGGAGGGAAATGCCAGACAACCATCACTGTGTGCTGGGGGGCTGTGGTCCAAGTCCGCTACAGGTCAGTTGGTGTGACGCGGGGGGCACGCCACATAAAAACAGTCACCTAAAACAGCTTTGTGTTACAGCACTGTAATTGACACCCTGATCATAAAATTGGCCCCACCCCTGGTCCATTGTTAAGTTCCATCACGGCCTTTCCAGACCTGTCCAGTCCCCACCCCCCCCCATCCCCCATATCAGCAGCAAGAGGCTGCAGTGGGAGCCGCAAAGTCCTCTGTGCCATTTATAGAAAAATAAACATTATGGCGAGCGGCAGCGTGCTTCAGTATTGCGAGGGGCCCATGCGCGGGTGCATGACCCAGTATTGTGAGGTACCCATGCGCGGGTGCGTGCCTCAGTACTGCCAGGTGCCCATGCGCGGGTGCGTGCCTCAGTACTGCCAGGTGCCCATGCGTGGGTGCGTGACTCAGTACTGCCAGGTGCGAGTGAGGCTCGCGCAGCACTTCACATCAATAGGAACCGCAAGGGCACTCTTCTAGAAAAATCCACTCCCCTGCATGGATGTGGGCCCCCGTCTCTGCAGGAAATCCATCCTGTCCCTTTTCAAAGAGAGGAAAAAAAAAAAAACAAGTCTGGGGGACCACCTAGTAAGGGTGGCCGGCTCCCTGCGGGGGCCCGGGGCCCCCACTCACACGGGGCAAGACTTGTCTGCAGGGGGGGGTGGCGGTGGCGGCGTGGGTGGGATGGATGTAGTGGGCGAGCCCATGGCGGGGCTGCCCCCGGTGCCGGTCTTGGGGAAGACCACGGGCTCGGGGCGGGGGGCGGGGGGGCGGGGGGCGCGGGCAGGGCGC
>JAODKM010000133.1:367990-385276 GCA_026780845.1 Petrocephalus sullivani
GGGGGGGGGGGGGGGGGGGGGGGGGGGGGGGGGGGGGGGGGGGGGGGGGGGGGGGGGGGGGGGAAAAGGGGGGAAGAGAGGAGGAGAGATGTTAAGCGTGAAGCAGGCGTCAGCGTGAGGCAGGGACTGTTACTTCCAAAGCGGGGCGTGTCAGCACAGAGGCGGGGCTTGGTGATGTCACAAGGGGCATATTGTTAATGGGGAAACGGGGAGTGTCAGTGCTGAAGTGAAGCCAGCCTGCAAACTGCACAGAAAGTTAAGCATTCAGGAGAAAGACAGTCAAGCAGAGATACTCTCAGATGGCAAAGAGATAGTATCAGATACTCTCAGACGCCAGATGGATACCGTCAGGTACTCTCAGACGCCAGAGGGATACCGTCAGGTACTCTCAGATGCCAGAGGGATACCGTCAGAAACTCTCAGACGCCAGAGGGATACCGTCAGATACTCTCAGACGCCAGAGGGATACTCTCAGACACCAGAGGGAGACCGTCAGGTACTCTCAGACGCCAGAGGGATACCGTCAGATACTCTCAGACGCCAGAGGGATACCGTCAAGTACTCTCAGACGCCAGAGGGATACCGTCAGATACTCTCAGACGCCAGAGGGATACTCTCAGACACCAGAGGGATACCATCAGATACTCTCAGACGCCAGAGGGATACCGTCAGATACTCTCAGATGCCAGAGGGTTACTCTCAGATACCAAAAAGGTACTCAGATGCCAAAGGCACCAAAAAAAGCTGGACCAGAAATACAGAGGCCATCGAATATCATCAATGTTAATATAAAAACAATGCCATTTTCTCAAAAACTGCATTTTTTCATTATAAAGTGATAAACAAGCAACTGTCAGTGTGGAATAACGACCCCCACATTCTCGCTTACCGTCATCGCTATTCTGGAGCTCAGCGGAGGTATCAGGAGCAGGTTCGTCCACCACGGGGGGCTCTCCATGGGGACTGTCGCTGCAGGACACACAAAATCAGAAGTCAGGACCATGAGGTCAGATCGCAAATTCCTGCCTGAAGCTGCTGGACTGGTCGGAGTTTAGCGGCTGGGGAAAACATTTATATATCTGCCAGACAGCACCCCCAGCTATACTGCGGCTTTGCACAGTGCATTCTGGGAGCAGTCCCGAACCCCAAGACACCGCGATCCTGTTGTGTTCAAACAGCTGCATGTACACTTATGCCCACTTTGAAGTGTAAAGGCACAAAAAAACAGGGGAATGAGGACATCAAAAAGACTGGACGATCAGGGCGGGGCTCAGGAGGGGGGTACAGCAGGCCGGGGTCAAAGGGGCAGCATGCAGGGGGAGGGAACAAACAAAGCCAGAGGCCGCCTCCCGCCTTTGATCTGGCACCCTGAGCACCTCCTGGAGCTCCCGCCAAGGCTGTTCTCCTTTCCTACTGCTCACTCTGTTGTATGGAAGGTATCCGAAACAGGAGGCCGAAGGCACTCCTCCCCGTTACAATGTGTCGGGGGCAAAGTGCACGCTCTCAGCCCGGATGTTCTTTTTTACACTGACACGCGGTGGGTGACCCCCTGGCAGTGTAATCAGCATGACGCCACAGAGACTACTGTTCTACAAGACAGCAGAGTCAGCCCAATTATTTACTGTAAAGGAATCAACCTGAGGGTGAGATGCTATTAATATTCATGCTGTGGAGCTCCAAGCACCAATCTGGACTTATTTTAGTAAGTCACAGCACAGGTGGACATCACGTGGCATGCAATCCCAGCCAAGATCATCACCACCATGGCTGGCCTGACAGCAAGTTAATGACTGGAGATCATCTGTCACATCTATGCGTATAACATGACATCCATAGGAAGCAGGTCGAAAACCCGAGCCTGGATCTCTGCTAGGCAGCAGAGGGTACAGGACACGGGACATGCTGGCTAAGCTTCATTAAAAAGTAAGGGATGAAGACCTCAGAGCAAAGGGCTATTCCACAAAGCAGGATTTCTGATAATGAAAGCCAAAGCTGAAAACTGTCCAATAGGAAGTGAGGTAAGTGACACTCCTATTGGACAATCCTTACATTTTGCGTAAGTTATCTGGCTAATGAAGAAATCTTGCTTTGGAGAATGACCCCCATCACTCACAGTCTGACTCCAAACATGAATAACAGGGAGCCCAAATCAGTGTGGGTTTGGCAGATGCCAGGAGAACATTACCTGCCTGACTGCACTGTGCCAAGTGTAAAGTTTGGTGCCAATCGATAAAGTATGTGGTTGTTATTCAGGGGCGGAGCTAGACCCCTTATTTATAGTGAAGGGAACTCTTAATGATTCAGCATTTTGAATGATTCTATGCTTCCAACTTGGTGGGAACAGTTTGGGGAAGGCCCTTTTCTGTTCCAGCATGACTGTGCCCCAGTGCACATAGCAAGGTCCAGAAAGACATGGTTGGGTGAGTTTGGTGTGGAAGAACTTGATTGGCCCAAACACAGCCCTGACCTCAACCCCATCAAACACCTTTTGCGATAAAGCAGAACAGAGATCGTGAGCCGGGCTTTTTCTTCTCATTCCAGTCGGTCAGCTACTTACATGTAAATTCTGTTCTTAGTGATAATGTCTTTGTAGAACATTTCCAAATGCCGGTGTGAGAGATGACACACAAAGTGATAGACTATCATTTTGGACTGCAACAAAATGCTTCTGAGCCGCTGCATGTGACAGAATCAATGAACACCGCAGGCCAACGCCAGCGAGAGCATGTAGAATCTTTCATCCGTGAGCATTCATGTTATTGGTAATTTATTATGTCTTGTCAAGACGTCTCCCAATCACTATGGAGAGAAGCCTGGCTTCCAGGCGGGTATAAAATATGATGGCATGTCTCTCTGTCCAATCTACGCTGCCTAAGCAAAGACTATGGATGAAGCTCGCATAGAGTCCCAGTGAAGTACAGCTTCCGGGCAGCTTCCGAAAACACGGAGCATAGTCACCAATATAGAGCATAGTAACCCAAGCATATTCACCTATAAATGTTCATTCTCCATTTAGACAAAGCCTACATAAATCCCCCACAGAGTTCCAGTGAAGCCCTGCATCAGTGGGCATCTGTGGGATGTATTTATGCTGGCTTCAAGGGGAAATTAATGTAAATCTTGTCAAATGTAGCTCCAGTGAAACGATCAGCGCTGTGGTTCAATTGGTAAGACAGATAATGCTTTTAAAAAAGAACTTACACTGAGGCATTGGATAATTAAGTTATTTGGCCAGCTCCGTGGTGGAAGCCGCGGTTCCTGTGTAGTCTCAGAGGAATCGCTCGTGATGCGAATGCTCACATTGGTAAGTAGCGTTTGTAAGGGACACGGCTGCGTCTCCAGGAAACCCGACTCCTCCTTTCAGCTAAATGGGCCCAATCTGCCACCCCACCGGCTCAGGGGAGCCAGACACTGGCGTGATGCTCACCAGTACTCCTCGGAGGCTCCTCCGCGGTCGTACAGGGGCCCCTCCAGCTCCCGAGGCCCCGGGAAGATGCTCTCGTGGTGGATGATGATTGTCTTGATTAGCTCGTTGACGTGAGCCTGGCAGGAGACCTGGTCATGGCCCTCGGGGACGGACATCAGTGTGGGTCCAAAGCAGATAGCCAGGTTGTATGGGTCCATCATGTTCTCCTCGCTGTACTGGGACAGGCTGTGGATGAGGGCCGTTCCGGTCAGTCTTATGAGGGCGACCTTAAGCCCCCCCCCCCCAAAAGTTATACCCCTCCCCTACATGCTGTGGCCCATTGGTACTCAAGGTCCCAATCACTAAGGGATTGAGGGTCGTACACCAAAGGAGCAGCTCTAAGTAGGATTTTACCTGCTGGAGCACAAACAAGCATTCTTTACATTTGTCTGTTTATCAGATACTTTTATCCAAAGTGACATACACTTGAGAAAAAAGGTCAGCCAGGGGTTAAGGGCCTTGCTCAAGGGCACAATGGTAACATAAAAAAAATGTTAGGTTATTTTTATCATCACCCTGCCGACTCTGGGATTTGAACCTACTGCAAAATCTTAACCCACTGCCAACTGATTCTTACTATTCTTTTATACATATAGTGGTTTATGTTCAGGAACTCTGGATGTCAGTGAAATTATTAATTGTAATTACATCCAACTAAACTCCCAAAAAAAATTCAGACAGGATTTGAGAATGTCCCGATGAGCCATGATTCAAATAAAACCGCTCAATCTCACTGAATTAAAAGCCTCTCTGAGGTTAAAAACCAGCAGGCGTCTCTCGGGGGGGATCCAACCGGCCTGCGGCCTCAGCCATCCCTGCATGTCCGCAGGCAGGCGGAAATGAGCACACACAAACAGGCACGCACGCACCCCGAGTCAGAGAGGTGCACAGACACTCGGCCAGGCCGCTGGGCCCCTGAGGTACGCATACACATGGCATGCGCAGGCTGAATGCGATACACATGCGGCGTGCATGCATCGCAATAAAGAGCCGCTCAGTTTCGCCCACTCCGTTTGTGACACGGGAACCTTAATAGGTGTCTGGAGCAAGAGTCCAAATGGGCCAGAAACCTCAATCACAGCTGGGTTTTTTGGGAGGGCCTGCCCCCCCCCCCACCCCTGTCTGAGCCTAGCAGACTTGACCGTCTGGACAAGAGCACTCCAGCTGCTCCCAAAGGGCAGATACGACATCCCAGCATTACTAGCGGAGACACCATCAGTAGTGAATGAGAGGGGTGGCCATCAGGGCCATCTCTGGGATAGCAGAGGCCCGGAGCAGGCTCAAAGGGAGCCTGAGATCAGCCCATAATATCCTCATGCTGTGCTGCTCTGCGACTCTGCAGGCCTCATGAGAACAAGGACTTACTGGCTGAGGAAAGCAAATAGGTATCTCATGACGACCAGAGTGCAGCTCGGCAGTAAAAGCAGAACCTTCCGGATGTGAACAGCTCTGTCCTGGAGGCTTTCCATGGCTGCCGAAAGAGACAGAATCAACACAAATCTCTGCAGGAAGATCACAAAGCAAGGAACCTTTCATGAAGGTGACAAACCCCCCCCCCCCCCATCTAATCCGGAGTCTTTATGCCGGACAGTAAGCATTTCCCTTGGGTAGGAGACACCTTTGAAGGCGACGTCACTTACAGACACAGGACATGAGGTCATGGAAGACTTCCTTAGGGAAGAGGGCATGCTCCAGACCCCGAAAGTACAGCTTCAGCACGCCGGCGATGGAGTCGATGTCATGGTCATTCTGGTCACCTGCCAGGGGGTCCTCGCCTAGGGGGGCCGGCAAGAACAGTGGCGTCAGCACATCTGGGTTTAGGGTCCGGGAGACAAGCTAGATGCCCTGTCCCCCTGTCCCAGACAATACTAACACCTTTAATTCGTAAAATATTCATAAAATATCGTAATATATATATAAAAGCATGACCACTTTCATACAGTTTCAATTAGTAATACACATTTGACACAGAATATCAAATGAGAAATCATAATTAGCATTTTCTTTTAATTCAGCTACACAAATTCCTTGCCTGTAACCATCTACAGAAATCAATGGGCAAACATCACAATCCCAAGCATCAGTCCGCTGACCCACAAGGTTAGAACGCATTAAGACACCATCTGATAAGCAGCAGAAGGCTAAGCCCAGCCATGTTCATTATTTAATGGCTATCCTTCTTGTTTGTCACCAAATCATTTCATGGCCCATTTTACTCCCAGTTAACCTCTGACTTGTAATGAATGTTTCACAGATGGCACCTTGATCACCTGCTGCGGGGGTCAGGGGGTCAGACTGATAAAAAAAAAAGTCAAAAAGCACACGTTACCCCTCTCAAAAGCGTTCTTGATGTCATTGACCTCCACTTGTGACCCGGATACTCTGAAGATGCCCTCGTGCTGCAGACCTAATAGCAAGACAGACTGCACGTTAGCATTGGACGGGCAGCCTCCAAGCAGTGGCGACTGTTTCTCCCGTTAACAAATCAGAAGCGTAACACAGGGGCCAAGCTGACCTTTCATGGGTTTAGCGGTATACTATAATCATTAAAGGTCGCTACAATGTTTAACATCCAAACAGTGTTACCTTTAAGTCTCATAGTAGCCAAAAGTCTATATGAAGGATCTATTCCACTGGGCCTTATTCATTTGTATTGATTGAGCAGATGCTCTCATCGAAGGTGACATACATTTCTGAGAAGGTGGAGGGAACGAGGCAGTCGGCTGCGAGTGCCATCAGTAACACCTCCTAAACCGAAGACTCAACAGTCACCGGACGGGGCACAGACGTCGTGATGCTCACTCATCCGGCCCCAGCCCCCCCGCCGAGAGGAGGCAACCTACCATGCCGGCTGATGAATCGGATACAGCTCTCCACCATCAGGGGAATGACTTGGTTGGATTCCTAAATGTCGGGGAAGAAAAATAAACAGGGAAAGATTCAGGGCTGAAAAAGGATCTGTTGAGCTTGAGGAGTCATTATGAACAAGCACTCCCTTGAAAATTTAAAATAATATTTACAGAGGGATGCCAGAGTCAGCCTGAGAATTTGAAAAGGGAACTCTTCATGGCCGCGCTGTTGCCGTGACGCCGCCCAGGGAGGACAGCGGCAGAAAACGGCGGTTGCTAGGAGACTGCTGCTTCTTAGCCCGTGTATTTATTTGACTTTGGAGAATTGCTGAGAGGGGTAAACGAGGCCACATTTTGCAGGCTCCCGGTCACGCTCCATTTACACCCCCGCCTGGCAGTCAATGCGCATGAGAGGGGAAGCCTGCAGTTTGCCACTGATTGTTAAAAGAATCGGATCAGAACCACACCTTTTTTCCTGCCACAACATTAATATTGACACTGAGCACTTTGGGTGACCCTAAAAAACAAAGTCAAACACCCAGTGATATGAAGAGGAGGAGGACCACCCCCACACATCTATTTCAGAGCTCCTCAACACCTGGGATTTCCATGCCCAACACGGGAAGGAGCATAAGCAACAAGGCTCCACAGACCCCGAGCACAATGTGCTTTTCATTCACAAAGGGAGTTTGTACACCGGGCTGCCACTAGGGGGCAGCAAAGCTGCGGGAGCGAGGTGAGTGGCTGGCGTGCGGCGTGTGCCTGGCTGTGTCAGCGCGCATGGCGTCCGCGTTTGCGGTTGGAGCTGCCATGTCTTTTGTTCTTGAAAGTGGGTTCCTGTTCTGTCATTGGCAGGCTCTCGCTGCCTTTGTTTTTTTTGTTTAAAAATAACATAAAAACGCCCATGGGTCAGGCGGCTAGGGGGCGGGTACATCTGAGAGAACACAGCAGCACGCGCTGTGAAAGAGGCGCTGAAATGTTCAATCACCCAGCCGCCCCCCCCCCCGCAAGCCGCGCCCACTGCATGCTGGGTGCGTCCTCACTGGAGTTCCTAACCCAGATTCTCCACACAGTCACCCATATTATGGGATGCTTTTTTTGAACCGTGTTCGTTATCTCCATCAAGGGCTTGGCTCCGCTGAGTCCTTCTGAGAGCTGGGCTTAGAGGGCAGCTGGACATGCAGACAGACCCGCACGGCGACCTATTAAACAGTGTGCAGACATGCACGCCCAGTAGGAGGCAAAATTACCTGCTTGTGCGCGGTCGAGTTCCTCCTTCCACTGATGGACATGAAAGACAGCAGAGAGAAGGCAGTGTGTTATTAGCGTGTCGCTGTTATTTTCCTACGCAGGGCCGTCCTGCCGCGCTGTCAAGCCCCACAACCACAGCATGCTACAAATTAGACCCAAGCAGCACAGCCTATTTCTGTCATTCAGAGCTCTTAAAATAACAGACACAAGCAGAGGCGGCCGACAGCGGCTCCAGTGGCCGTGATCGTGTGCAGCTTAATCAATAGTGATGAACCTCAGGAGATAATGCACTCAGCTTGTGAGGACGCTTTATAAATGATGGGAATCTGCTGTTCCTAAGCCTGCTCTTCCTCAAACGTGTCTCCTGCTTTCGCCACCACAGTCCTTCACCTTTTTTCAACTGCCCTAAATACTCCAGGATCTGCCCCCGCTGCGGATGGGCTCTATGTCGCCCCCTACCCACAGAAAACAGTGACACGGGCACAGTGCAGACAACTCTACTGCCACAGAGCGGACATGCATTAACAAAAAGACCACACAGCTCACGCTATGTGTGAGAGCCATTTCCTCCCTTCTGCAGACCTACCTGGCAACACAGCACTCAGTCTTCTGGCCTGCGATGGGGGAGAGAGGGGGAGGGGGGGTGGTTAGCCGAGGAAAAACGGCCACAGCTGGACATGCAGGCTAGCCGAAGTGACGAAGGGCCCCCTGGGGTTCAGTAACCCGCCCGCCCAAAAACTTGGGATCTTTCCACCCTCCCCCTTCTCTGGCCAAACCTGCATCCCACAACGGTCTGCAGAACCGCACATTCTTCCATACGCGGGATGGCGGCCATAAATGGACCGCCCCCCCTCCCGCCTCCGACCCATCACACGCTCCCATCCCCCACTGGCCTGATCTGTAAACCATCCGCGGCTGGCTGGCCGGTGCACCAGCGTCCAAACCCGGCCAGACCCTGACAGAGAGGGGAAACTATTCGGTGGGACCGCCGCACGGTGGTGGCTGTCCCGGGGATCGTGCTGAGACGGTGGCCCTCACGCACACCCACCACCTCTCGTGGCCTTGGGACGCGTGTACAGGGTCAGCATTCCTGAGACTGCTCCAGGAGCGGACACAGACAGGCCCGAGGGTGGAAAAGCGCCAGAGCGCAATGTGGGACAAATGTCAGTGTGACTGGAGGGCCACAGGAATGACTTTCAGCTATTAGGATGCAGAGGAATCACGCTGCTGGACCTTAGGGCTTGAATCATCTCCCCTGGGAGTCCTGGAAGCCGTCAGCAAGCCGTCCATAAATCAGTTTACAGTGAGGATGCTAGATCGGACATAGACAATGGACTAAGGTGGCCAGGCGCACCACGTGGCCAAAATGAAGATCCATTGACTGGCCTGTAACATCTCCACGTACCCCCTCCATTCTTGGTGACACATTCATCAAACGACGCCCCCCACCCCCCACTTCCCAGCATGCCTGAGAACTCACTTTCTCCCATGGTCTTCTGAATCAGGTCATACTTGGCCTCCAGCTTGGTGATCAGGTTTCTCCCCTCCAGGAACTCCTTCATCTTCTGTAAGGAGAGGAGGTAAAATGGTAAATGGCTCAAGGACAGAGGAAGAGCAGCGAAGCACCTGCTCAGGCGGAGAGCGCGGGAGATGAGCTCAGAGCTGGCCACCTTCCAGACTACTTCTGGAGGAGTCTAAATAAACTTACATTCAAGTTTCCTCATTAATTGCCTGAGCTGTATATTTTAGTTGCAGTGTGATTTTGCTGGTTCATCATTTAAGAAGTCAAAAAAAATTATGCTAAAAAAATGTTAATGATAACATGAACTTCCCTTTCACAAGGCAAAGGCGTACTCAGGCACAGCTGACTAAAATACTGTCATTGGGGAAAATGCCAATCAAACTGAGTACATGGAGTGTTTCCAGCTACGAAAGAATCACCAGGACCTTCCAAGTGTGAGTGGCTGGAAACGCTATAATGTCATTGGATCTCAGCAATGGAAAGTTCAGCTTTAGTAGAGCTGGGGACCATGGATCTGCAAGCCAGTTATAAGGAGTGGAGATGAGGCGCATATGGATGACGAGAACCTGTACTACAAGTAGCACGAAGAATATAAGACCTCCAAGTAAGGTGAGACTCATAGAAAAGGAACCACGCAAAGGTCCTGCTCATTCCGTTTGCTTTTGTTGACTAATGAGAGTCAGCAGGAATAGACAAGGTAAGCATTTCAGAGGTCAAGAAGATGTCAACGTGCTGACTGATCGCACTCCTGACATCTTAGCCTTGAGCGGGGCATTCTGAAAGCTTTCAAGGAAACCAGCCCTTCACCGATTCGATTACATCGCTTATCTTGGAGAGTGCTGTGTTGAACATGAGCCTGTCCTGGGAGGGATCAAACTGGACAGAGAACCAGCTTGCCTGGTGTTCCACTTTAAGCCATTTTTATCACTTTGAATACAACCGCTTATAAAGAGCTGAAATTAAAAGCACATGGTCGCTGACCTCCTCTCCAACCCCAAGCTCCCCACGACCCAGCCACCGCACCGTGAAGTAGAACTGCTCGGTCTCCTGCTGGTTGGCGCGCCTCTTCGCAAGGCTGGGCTTGCTCATGAATGACTCTGAGACGGTCGACTTGACGGACTCCATGGAATTGCTGTGGTGGAAGCAGTCGGTGACATCATAGTCCTCGATGTTCACCATGTCCTGCACAGTCTGCAGGGTGGCCTCCATGGTCTTCTTCACCTGCGAGGAACAAGCAAAGGAACCAATAAGCTGAAAGACTCGACTTTCAAGAAGAGCCACGAGACACATCTGTTCCAGGATGCCCCCTACCAGCCCGATCCCACTCCATGCCCCCTCAGAGCTCTCAGTGCTGCACGTCCTGCTGATTGAATAGCTGTATCATTAGAGTCTTGCTTTGGCTGGAAGGTGCAGCTCTGGCTCCAGTGCTGCTCACACTGGTACCTGGGCACTCAGCCTAGCTACACTTCCGCCTGGTCGGCTCCTCGACAGCTGTGCCTATGTAATGCTCTATCTGCCTCACCTGTCCATCGCTTTGGACAGAAGTGTCTGCTTGATAAAACACAAGAGCAGGTAGTCTGAAGAAACAGCCAATGTCTTACAATGTGATTGGTCCAGAAAAGTCTTTTTTTCGGGGGGATTTCTACTGTGTTTCTCCTTTGGAATGCAGCCTTATCCACCCCACCAACTGACTGAGGCCTCCAAGCACTAACCTCCTCATTCTCTATCCTGAGGGTGGAGAGGCGGCCCTGCAGCTGCTGGCATCTCTGGAGAAGCTCCCCCTGCAGGGGAGGTTGGGCACACAGCTGTCCCACCTGGATTGAGACAAGGGGGGTGGGGGGGGGGGGTTCACAAAATCACACATCGCATGCTTTGTATTGAGCAAAGCCATCATACGCCAAGAAAACAGAGCCAGAAAGACACAAAAGTTCTGATGTGATGCCCTATTAAGAGCTTTCATTTTGGTCCATAAATATTTAGAGGACAATTTGGATTATTACTGGCACGCATAGAAATGCGTAACTAGGAATTTAGATGCAGCTGCTGGAGCAGAACATAGTCGTTTACTGGAGGGTTCCTGGAGGTTTGTTGGACGACTGAAATATGCATTTATTGGGCAGTCTACAAACATCAGATGCAACTGGCATGCCTTTGACACTGTAGACGTCCAAATGATGCTTATTTATGGCTTGTTAAATAACTGTAAAACATTTATAGAGGACTATCCAAATAAAAACGTTGGCCATATGGGGTTAAACACATAATAGCAAGAGCACATAAATATGCATTCCCTCCCTATCTCATGTTATTCTCATTTATGGATGTCCAACCAAGTTCCCACACATCCCCAAAAAAGCAGATGCACCACGTTACCATTTCCCTGACACCCGCCCCACCATCCAATCATTTTGTCGCTTTCACTGCATTATTGACACACATTTGTGGTCAGGATGAGCGAAGACGGAAGGCTGGATAGATGTGTGACTAAGTGTCTAATTTCATGCTTCTTGTCCAGGTGAAGACATTCGGAGGAGCTGCACCACGTAGCTAGGAAGCATCCGTAACACGGGGCAGGCTTGGGTGGTATTACGCTAACACAGAGTACCGCAGTATTGAGTCAAGATGGGGGAGAGGGGGTCCACCATGTTACTCTTGGACAAAGTACATTGAAAAGAAATAAAAATTGCATTATATATATATATATATATATATATATATATACACACACACACATACACACACATATACATACATACATACATACATACATATACACACATACACATAATATAATAGAGAGAGAATATATTGGGCTTTGCTCAAGGGTCCAACACTGACATGAATCCTCCCATGGCAATGGCATTGGGAAGGATGACCTTCAGGACATGGCTGACCCCCTACACCCCCAGGCCACACACCTCCCCCAAATCCGACAAATCTGAACAATAAAAGACAAAGCTGCAGACCAATGTCAGACAAAGCTGTGGAGCAGATAACGCTGATACCGATTCAAGTGGCCAGAGTTTCACAGGCAGGCAGCTGACGCATTCCAGCAGACCAAAGGCGTACCACAGCTAAACATCACTCTGGCAAGGTGGCTCGCAGGCTGGAGGGTCGAATCCCACCCCTCTGTGTGTGTGCAGCTGGCATGTTCACCCCATGTTGAGTTTTTTTTCCTGCAGACTAAATACATGAAGTTTAGCAAACTGGTGTCTCTAATTTGCCTGGGACGGGCTCCAGCACCCCCCCACTCCCCACACCGGTTGGATGCTGAAGAAGTAGTCACATCTGTTTCCAGTTATTTTCACAGAAAGGGAACAAAAAAAAAAATTTATTGGTAAAATTTCTAATATATTTTACAGATATTCTTCAATGCCAGGGACCTGGCTGAAACAATTCTGTAACCTAATTTAGCCAAGATAATGGTCCAGTTAAATGTAATTTAAACCATCTGGTTAATTGAATCAACAGTTAAGCCTAATTAAGTTAAGGCTTAGCTAGAACACGCAGCGCACCTTATCACTCTGGAGAACTGGAGCGGACAACCCTCGAAGCATCTATGACGGGGGTGCCTAACTCCCGTCCTGGAAGGCCGGAATCCGACAGTTTGTAGATTTCCCTGCTCAAACGTACCTATTAAACTGGATGATTAGCTGACTAAGATGTGTTTGAGCAGGGAAATCTGCAAACTGTGTTGGATCCTGGCCCTCCAGGACTGGAGTTGGGCAGCCCTGCTCTATGAGATACAGACAGGATTTGGTGATTCTTAGATGATGCGATTCTTTGGACACCAAACAGAGCAAACAAACACATTCATGGAAAGAAAACTGGGGCAAACTCAATAATACGCCGTCGTCCTCCAATCTTAGGTTTGGTCCAGCTTAGCGGTTAAATGCATCATTAAGGAAAAGCCCACAAAGCGAGAAACGTCAGGCGGGATTGGTGAGAATCAGGCCTCGCAGCTCGGATGAGAAGTGGGATGGGGGCTCAGGTCTGAATCATAAGCGACTTAAAATAAAAAGCGGAACTGCAAAGTCCAGGCGAAGGGGAGGGTTCACGGGACCCGGACACTCCTCATCCGCCCAGAGGGAGCACTCCGGAGGCTCCCCCTGCTCTCTCCACAGAACCTGTTCTCCAAAATTGTTCTGCCTGCAAATCACAGTTCTTAAAATGTAATAATTCTTCTTTTTCCTCCCCATTTCTTTGCTTTGGCTCGGTTCACAAACCCAAGCACGGGAGCCTGCACATACCGCACCCCCATTCACGTGCACCCAGTGTAACCCAAAAAACATTTTCATCGCATAAAATCGTGCATTAAAAGCAGGGAAAGCAAACTGCGCAAACACTGAAGCCGGCTGGATGGTTTCAGATGTTCTGGGGAAGGTTCATGTATGCATATCCCAGGCGAGCAGCCTACCCCGTCCCAATGGCCGCAGGGGAGGTTGCTTGAAAGCGAGCCCCGTGTCTCCGTGCCCTGACTGACACTGGCATCCTGTATATCTGGCTAAAAGGCACCCCCATGTGGAGACACAGCCGCTACCACAATCGGCACTGGCAGCTGCTGCTGACAAACCACATTGGAGATAAACCCAGTAAGTAGGTCTGAATAACATCTGGAAACAGCCCAGGGGTTGAGACAGGGATGGGCCGCAGTCGCCCCACGGACCTGGCCCTGCGCAGACGCTGCTAGCTACCTCTCACTTTTCCAGAGTCTGCCGCTTCTACATGGCTCAGAGGTCACCTGCTTTGGACTCGGCTGCATGGCCAACGTTCCAGAAAGCAATTAGATACCTTAACTTACCCTCAACAGCCTCCACATCTGCTTCTAAAGGACGTTTGCATTTATCTTTACTGGTCACAAGCCATTATATATCAACCCTTTACGTTTGTTAGCTGAGCTATGGAAAGATACCCAGATCCATCTGGGGCAGCATCACATTACAGAGAGACAAGATCACATGACACCAGGACAGGAGGTGTGACAGTATCACATGACACCAGGACAGGAAGTGAGACAGTATCACATGACACCAGGACAGGAGGTGTGACAGTATCACATGACACCAGGACAGGAAGTGAGACAGCATCACAGTATCACCACGAGAATGACCCATCTCATCCAGCCCCAGCCCAAACCCAGAGCCCATGACCCCCCCGGGACCCACCATGTCTCCCATATGGGACTGAAAGTCGAAGCGCATCGGTGGACAGAAAACATGATTGTAGGTCTCCATGAGGCGCTGCTTGTCGCTGTTGGCCTCCAGGTTCTCCGCCGCATTCTCGATGGCCTCCAGGCCGCCATGCTTCGACGTCTCCACGTTGAACTCAGCCGAGAGGTAGGTGCGGAGCGCCCGGTTCAGGCTGGCGTGGTAGCCCAGGTCACAGCACTGCGGCAGGAGGCAGAAGAGGAGGAGCTTACCACCCTGTCTGCAGCCACACCCACAAGTGACTCAAATTGCCACAGGGCAATCTGCCAGTAGCCCATTAAAGCAATAAAACTCATCACCTCTGGGAAACACAGCTCAATCAGCATCAAATCAAAGACCTTCACTCTCAGAGTTATGGCTGAAAATTTACAGCAGCAGTGAAGGAGCCTGTCAGCCTGCACAGCCATGGCCTCCTGTGTAATACAAGCAGAACTGGGAGGTCGTCATTATATTCGGTATGCACGGCTTAACGATCCGTCCATTCCGTAATCAGCGCGGCTCTGTGCTATGCATCAGCGCACAGGACAGCCCCACCCCAATGAAGGCCGTGATTCATATCCATGGCCAAAAAGAGCAACTGATGAGCTTTCAGAAACACACACCAGCAAGCGGTCTCCCGAGGGAATCCTTCTGACTGACAGAAGCAATCTGACAGCATTAGTTCTTGTACATCTTATTTAGGAGCGCAGTGACGGTAATACAACTTGATATACTTTGAGTCATGCTCTCTTAGGCTGTACATCCCAGCTGCAAGGTAGGTCAGAGAGTGCTCTACAAATACACCATACTGCCAAAAGTATTGGGATGCCTGCCTTTACACACACATGAACTTTAATGACAGCCCATTCTTAATGCATAGGCTTTAATATGGAGTTGGCCCACCCTTTGCAGCTGTAAGGGTGTCAACTCTTCTGGGAAGCTTTTCTACAAGGTTTAGGAGTGTGTTCATGGGAATTTTTGACCATTCTTCCAGGAGAGCATTTGTGAGGTCAGGCACTGATGTTGGATGAGAAGGCCTGGCTCGCAGTCTCTGCTCCAACTCATCCCAAAGGTGTTCTATCGGATAGAGGTCAGCAATCTGTGCAGGGTTAGGGTTACCATTAGTTCCTCCACACCAAACTCGCTGATCCATGTCTTCATAGACCTTCCTTTGTGCACTGGTACACAGTCATGTTGGAACAGGAAGGGGCCATCCCCAAACTGTTCCCACAAAGTTGGGAGCATGAATTTGTCCAAAATGGCTTCATATGCTGAAGCATTAAGAGTTCCTTTCGCTGGAACTAAGGGGCCAAGCACAACCCCAGAAAAGCAACCCCACGTCATAATCCCCCCTCCACCAGGGTTTACACTTGGCACAATGCAGGCAAGTACCGTTCTCCTGGCAACCGCCAAACCCAGACTCGTCCATCGGATTGCCAGACAGAGAAGTGTGATTCATCACTCTAGAGGACATGTCTCCACTGCTCTAGAGTCCAGTGGCAGTGTGCTTTACACCACTGCATCTGATGCTTTGCATTGCACTTGGTTAAGTAAGGTTTGGACGCAGCTGCTCGGCCATGGAAACCCATTCCATGAAGCTATCCACACACTATTCGTGAGCTAATCTGAAGGCCAGACAAAGTTTGGAGGTCTGTAGCTATTGACTCAGCAGAAAGCTAGTGACTTCTGCACCTCAGCATGCACTGTCCCCGCTCTGTGATTTTACATGGCCTGCTGAGTTGCTGTTGTTCCCAATTGCTTCTACTTTTTTATAATCCCAACAACAGTTGATCGTGGAATATTAATTAGTGAGGAAATTTAATGAATGGACTTACTGCACAGGTGGCATCCTACCATGGTACCATGCTTGAATTCAATGAGCTCCTGAGAGCGACCCATTCTTTCACACGTTTGTAGAAGCAGTCTGCATGCATAGGTGCTTGATTTTATACACCGGTGGCCAGGGAAGTGATTGGAACACCGGAATTCAATGATTTGGATGTGTGTCCCAATACTTTTGGTAATATAGTATGAGATCAAATGGACCGGCCTGAGTGCTCACATTATCAAATGAATAACTGCAGATGCATCAATACAGATGTGTAGTATCATAAGACTAAAAAAAAAAAAGTATTTTTCTATAAAAAGATTTTAATGGTAGGGCCAACACTTTGCCAGCAGGTGCAAAGGGTTTTTGCTCAATCTCAGCTTCTAATTGCCTTACTGAAGTAATTATTTAGATCGTAAATGAGCTCAACTAACGCCTGGGTTTTAAAAAAGGGGGCTTAATGATCAAAATTTTTTCTATGCGAAATTCTCGATTGCCCTTAATAAACTGACGTGGCACCAAGAGTTAGGGGCATGAGTTATATTGACTTATATGATAGTCCAGGGCATGGGTTCAAGTATCAAGCAGTTATAGATAGACGATACACGCCCACTTACGTCGATGAGGTCGGAGAGATCGTGGATGTAGTACTTGAAGACGCAGCAGTTGGTGGCCTCCAGCGCCAGGAGGTACTCGTTGCGGGCCTTGATGGCCTTCAGCTTGTTTTCAGTGTATTTGGCTTGGCGCTGAGGAACAGGGAGAGAAGGAAGGAGAGAGAGGGAAGAGAGAGAAACAGTCAAAACGTACCAAAGTGCATTGACCCAGGAGGGGTGAGGGGTGGGCCTCATGTGGGAAGCGACAGGGAAGGGGGGGGGAGTCTGGAAGGTGCCCACAGTGCCGCGCTGCATGCTGCCACCTCCAGGTGGCGACACAAAGCCTGCGGCAGTGGCCGTCATTCACCGGTGCCTCGTCCAGCCCCCCACTCCCATGGGCCAAAACCGGCCCCTTCCCCAGTCAGGCAGCTGTATAAATCTCTCCAAACCTCCGCCCAACACCACTAGATGTAGAACAGGCCTGTTCCTTTCTTGCTACTTACTAAGGTCACCTTTTCTTGGGGGGGGGGGGGGGGGGGGCGCACAGAACAGCGCCCCCCCGGCAAGCGCACAGGCTCCCCTCTTAGCCCA
>JAODKM010000133.1:406029-418220 GCA_026780845.1 Petrocephalus sullivani
AGGGGCACTTTGGGGGTGGGGGGGGGGGGGGGGAAATACAATAAAGCATGTATCAAACCCCCCAAGCCCAAGCCACCCCCAACATACTTATCAATGCGATGTCCAGAGTCAGTCACTTTTTCCAGTAATAAAGCAGAAGCTGAGGACACCTGTGGTGGGCAGTAAGTGCCTTCAGAAAGGGGGGGGGGCTCATCTTACTGCCTAAGGTCCACGTCTCACAAAGGAAACAGGTGCAACTTCACTACGTCCTGGACTGCCTCCTGCTGGCTCTGTATCTGTGAGGTTTTTAGACACGCTTCCAGACTCAAACCAACTGCACGGAGGAGCCTAGGGCCAAAAATAAACACTCAGCAGCTAGAGCTACAGTACACTCAAGATTGCGTTTAAAAAAAAAGAAGAAATTCCTGGCGCTATAATCTTGACCGTTTCCCACGGCAACCTGGGCCTCCATTCAAACAGCCAGAGCGGACTACAAAAGTCAGGACAAAAATAAAAAACAGAAAAGTGGATTACAGATTTAGGTGGGTAAAGACCTTAGCATTGTGTTAAGCTGCATCCTTTGAGGGGCTTCTGACATCACAGCATATAGCCAGTCTCACTACGAGCTCGGCTGAATTAATCGGAACGTGCGCCGGCATCATATGGACAGGGAAATCACATGCAGAAATGGGAATAAAAGCCAAACCAGTCCACACCAGAGACCCGTGCAGGCAGAGGAGCACTTGGAACATTTGATTTCGGGAGCATCAGCCAGTGGAAGAACAGCTCAGAGCGCTCGGGGACAGGGCAGGGAACCTCTCCGCAGCACACGGAAAGAGCACGCCCAGGGGACACTGAGTCGCAAAGAGGGAGCCGGGTGACAGTCATCCCAAGTACGGCAGGGCGGGGCAAAAGGGAATTAACTGTAACGACATGATACACGTGCCCACGGTGTTTTGGAGGAGATGTCACGCAAGTGACCGAGCTTCCAGGCAGAGGAGGAGGCACCTGGCTGTGCTGGGCAAGGACAAAGACTCAGGAGAGCAGAGTGTACAGGTCCCCAAAAAGCGTGCTTATTACAGAGGGACACACACATGCACAGAAAGACAAAAACACACACTGACACAAACACAAAGAAACACACACAGAAAGACTCGGGGCTGTGCTGATCCAGCGAAAAAAGCCAATCTGAACACAGGCTTTTAAACCAGCAAACAAAGGAAAACATGTTTGCTTTCCGTTCCAGACATTTCTTATTATCTTTTCATTATTAGAAGCATTTGGTCTCAGAGACCAAGATGCTCATTTGCTAATCCATCGAGAAGTAACCAAAAAAAAACAAAACCTTCAATTAGGCAGATCTGTACATATGGACTGAATAATCTTAGAGACTTTACCTACTTCAAAGCCTCTGACCCAGTTAATATCAGTGTATGAGAAATTAAGGGTCTAAGCCAGTAAACAGGAAGCGTTTGCATTCAGGGTAAGGCTGGTGCTCTCCTCTGCAGCAGATACAGATTGCTGGAGCTCTGCTTTGGCGGCTTACAAATCAAAGCATATGGTGTTCAGTCAGCCATATTCTGCGGCACATTGCAGCGAGCTGACGCACTCTATAAAAAAATAAAACGTATCAGGCAAGCGTGATACTGCTTATAACAAACAGAGGGCAGCCTCTGTGTGTGTGTGTGTGTGTGTGTGTGTGCCCAGTGATGAACTGGCATCCCGTGCAGGGTATAGCCCAGCTTTGGGCTGCCCGGGATAGGCTCCAGGCTCCTCACGATCCAGACCAGAATAAGCTGGTGAAAGACGAACGGATGGATGAATTGTAACAAACTAATGACATTGGGGCCCTCCTTACTTGAACTGGTGGTCCTTGGTGCTGCGAGTCTTGGCCATGAAGCGCTCGGCCAGCTTCTCCAGGTTGCGCGAGTAGTCCACCTCGATCTCGGCCTTCTTGCGGAAGAAGTCCTGCAGGTCCTGGAGGAGCTGCACCCGCAGCTCACACTGCTGGTCCAGGCACTTCAGCTGCTCCACCAGCTGGGTACGGATCTCTGGTGGGGGGGGAGGATTACAAGGTCAGACAGAGGTCACGAGGACCCTGCGGGTACGGATCAGCCCGCAGGCCTCCCTACTCCCCGAACTGAGATAGCTACTGCTTCACATTAGATGGTGCAGCTCTAAATAACATCACAAGTCACCTCAGGTCAATTCAAGTGGGCTTCATTGTCCCCCCCATCCACATACAGTATACAGCTGCATGAACTAAGGTTTCCCTCCCCAGGACCACGGTGACAAGGGGGAGGGGTTTGCAGCACTTAAAGTGCAAAACACTGGACAGTGCAAGATAAATCAAAGCAGAATATTTGCTTCCTTTCGGACTGGATTTAGATAGCTCTCCTATCTAGGTTCCATCTGAAACTCCATCAGAGCATCATTACAGCCGGTATTGAGAGATCCATCGAGAGGCCATTTTGCTGAAGGAATCTGGATGCACAATTCCAACTGTCTCCTCTCATCTGCATTTGATGCACCAGTGCAAACCTCAACCCTAACCTAGTTCAGGGGGAAACCCACACAAGACGAAACAAAAAAATCCAGTCAGTGTTGGAAAAACGCTGGCAATCAGGCAATGGATTTGAAGAGGAGGCACTTGCAACCACGCCCAAAACTGCGAGCTCCGCAGGACTGCTCTGAGCTTTGTCTGATACTCGTCCGCCCAAGACCAACCACGCGCTTACATGCTTTTACACAAGACAGATTAAAGTTAACACGGCTCTAGGGTGCCATAGAAGGGCTCCTGGGGGACGCGAGACTGCAATCCATTTGACTGGCCTCATGTTGTCTTGTGGCCAGCCTTGACTGTACTGCGCACTTAATGGCAGGAGTTCTGGTGAGACGCCGCAATACCGTCTACCCAACTGAGACCGAGGGCCGGTACGCCGGCGATGACCGACTACGGCAGCGAGTACTTATACCGATGGCTGCTCTGGAGAGTTCCCCCTGGGAGCCAGGACCGTTTCAACACAGCATTTTTTATTTCCATCTTTGCTCACCAATTTAATTTGCTCTTTCCGATACAGACGGTCAGCTGAAATAGAGTTATGACATTCAAGTAGCCTCAGAAGGCTTCAACTACGGATCGCATTATTCCGACCTCACACCCCGTGGGAGGAAGGAGATATGATTTCTATGCAAATTAGGGAATACCTTCATAAAATACACTTCGGCAGACTGATTGATGTGGTCACGTACCAACACTGGTCAAATCACAAGTGGATTTGAGTATAGTGTGGAGACATCACAAGAGTTCAGGTAAACAGCATTAACAGTAGTGCGATGCCTGCAATCTGCATTTCCTCTTGGCCTGCGCTGCTGAATTTTCACACATCTCATGCTAAATTTCTTTTAGCCACCCAGGGAGAGCATTTTCCCCTTTGATGTTATTCCTCAGCAAAGCCCGCTACACCAGCAGCGATTCGGCGACAGCTGCTGTCTAAACTCCCCACCGCCGCAGATCATCCGAGTGACAGTAATGCTGACGAATCAGACGCCTTGCTCCCGGCGCGCCTAGCAACCAGCCTCGCGTGAAGTTCACACAGCGGGTAGCAGCGGCAGCTTGTCGCACGGCAGCCGATTCGCTAGAAAATTCGGCGATAAGACAGAAACTGATTAAGTATGGAGACAGCATGGGGGGATGGGTGTGTGTGTGTGTGGGGGGGGGACGAAAAGGTGGACCTGCCCAATCTTTTCATAGAACACGCAGTCGGAGTTGACAGAAAGTGTTGGCAGAAATACTGCTGGGGAGGCCGTCTCGAAACGGCACGCTTCTCGCAAAAGCTGAAGCTGGGATTTTTTTTTTTTTTTACCTGACAAAATTGAAAGAAACGGGTTTCCACCCCATTGCTCTTCCAAAAAGCAGGCAAATCATGCCAACAGCAAGTAGCTGACATGCAGCATTCATTACATACGATCATTCATATGCCCTAACCCTTACTGGCAATTTTTTTTTTTTTTTTACTTAGACGTACAGTGCATACAAGTATTAGTCCTCTTACTGACATCTTTCAGAAGACAGGGAAATATGGCAAAATTGCATTTTTTGCTTGGATGTTTTTGCTTTATACAGAAGCCATGTTGAATGACAAGGCAATGGATGGATGGCATTCCCCAGAAGACAACATGACCACCTCAAGGGTCCTCAAGCAGCCTCTGCTTTGTTCTCAGGGAGAATGGGACCACCCCCCATAAAAGCCTCGTTCGGCTACAGTTTGTCAACACAGGTTGGCCGCCCCGCCATTGCCCTTGGTCGGCCCAGTGTATAATTTCAGTCAGCAGGAAATGAGTCAACATCAGGTGTCTGTTTAAACAGAAAATCAAGCATCTGGCTTGGGCTCTAGACGTCACGACTATAATAGCGGCGGCCGGATGAAGGTGCCTTCCCTACCACCGAGACTGATGTGATCACAGCCTCAATCTTCCACATGTCAAGACTGTCAACCACCAGTCCTAAAATTAGCAAGTTAGCCAGGTAAGAACGGCACGTACCGCAGAGAGCGGAACGCGGACCGGCAAAACCACATTGCTATCAGATCATAATCGTCACTTTCGACACGCTCAGGTTAGTCAGAACTGCACAAGGGGCTGGGAATGCGGCGAGGCAGTCTCAGAAGAAAAAGGACCTTTAACGATTGGGATGTGCCTCCATCCCACTAACGACCTAGGAACAGATGTCAGTGTCCAAGCCTGTGTTGGGTAACCCCAAATCATGCAAGTGTGAGGCATGCAGTGCAAATTACAATCCAGAGGAGTTAGAGCTGTGAGCCAAATGTACAAGTCACTGCAGATCCAGGCTTCACATTAACGACTGTCTTGCTGCGGGCTTCACTTCTCCATTTTCAGAAAAATTTCCAAGGTCTTGAAACAGTCTCATAAATGAAAGCAACGTGACTGGCTAAAATTGCGAAGCTTTTTGTTTCTGTGTAAAATTTCTATATTGCTTGAAACATCCCGCAATAAAAAAAGAAAAAAATCCCATGTCATCTCTATAATAGCAGTTCTGTGAAACCATTCCAAGTCTCTGGGAAATAAACAGTTGGGTAACCCAAAAGTGAAACTGGACTGAAGGCATGGGTAGGAGAAAAATCCCCACAAACCATCGCTAATATGCTTAGGATCAGGCCTACATGGTCTGAAATGATGCGACTGTCACATCGCAAGAACCACGACAGTCAGCTGGGCTAAGACTAGGCATAAGCGGTATCTAATTTTTCATACCGTAGAATATATGGTATTTTCCAAAGCAAAATTATTCCAGTACTTTGAAATTGTAGTGATGAAATTTGCCTCGTGGAGATCATCAATAAGTTTTGCAAAAACGTTCTTACTCTGTCATAGGAAACAAAACTTCGGAAGCGCTGCAATTTTGATGACTGATCTATTTCAAGATTACGCAGTACATGTTAAAAAAACAATCCAGCTGATGTTTAATGCCGCAGCTTTCGCACAAGCGCTGCATGTGCTCTCCGATGCGGCATATGCTCTCCGAGACGATCAGCACCAGTCCTTGCTTTTGGCCCGTTTGTGAGTAATTTAACACAATGAGTGAGGAGAACAAGCGAACAAGACAGACAATGTTTAGAAAAAGCAAGTGATGGTCAGTGCTGCCGTGTGTCTGTTAATACAATCTGCTGCAAGACCGACAGCCTCTACAGTCGATAAGTCCTGTGTCGCTACAGGTTATTTTGGGTATTTTCAACGGCATTTTTGCTTTATACATTATCGAAAAAAAATTCATGTGATTTGCAATTTTTACGATATTTTGCAGACCTACTTGGGCTTTAATTAAGTACGACCTTCATTAGCTGTTCATTAGATCTCTAAGTCAGTCTCGTAAGCAACCCATGGAAGCTGGGATTTCCTCCAGCATCCAACTCATGAATTATTGAGGATCTGGACAGACGGTCGAAAGCCACGTGGGGGGGGGCTGCCGAGCTCCAGACCGGGCTGGTTCGGGGGCGGGGGGCTGGACAGAGGCCCTCCACTTTGATGCTTTATTTAGTCTGCAGTGTAATAGCCACCCTGCTGAAGAGTAGCTGGTTTCTCGGTTTACAGGCAGAGGAACCGAGATGAAGAATTGCAACCGAGGACATCCGCACTTGAGAGGACAGGGGGACGAGCTGGTGCTCAATGGGATTTTGCCTGCAAGGCTCTAGCTGGCATTTCAGGTAAAAACCCAGACAGGAACCTGCGCTCTCAAGCCCGCAGAGAGCGGGGCTGGCAGTCCCTGTCCGGAAAGCCACGTTGGGCTCCTGTGAGGACATTGTTACGAGAGGTGTGTAATGTTTCTGGCATCCAAGCCCGATTTCTGTAGCTGACATGGAGAGAGCAACGAGTCCATCTCACGCTCAAACTATGCACCTTTTCTCGCTCTTGTGAAGACCCCGTGCTACATATACTTTAGCCGTAGACACCATTTTTACATCACATCGCGACTCAAAGTACGAGTCCTTGGGATCTGCTTTGAGGGCATAACTGTCAGCATCGGCCCTCTTTGACATGACATTCTTCAAATAATGAATACTATTAAACGAGCCTCTGTGACACACACCACCCCCCCACCATCCCTGAGTGCGCACTTGCTGAATGAGCTCGCAATTAAAGCCCAGATGGAGATTCTGCAGACAGACCTTCACCCAGATGTTGTCCCCCACATCTGGTCAGCACAAGGAGGTGAGAGCCGCCTCTTCCCTGGTAAACCAGAGCCGGAAAACTTGTTACAAGAAAAACTTAAAAATAACTGGTGGCCCACTTCTCCCCCCCAGATGCAGCCTTCTCCTCTGACATTTAGTCAGCATGCACGTTGTCCCCTGGACACATTACTGATCGCACTACTGTTTGGACAAACAAGAAACATGCCAAGTCAAGAGCAGATAAAGAACACTTGTTCTGCCAGCGATGTTCTGGCTGCACCGACAGTTAAGTTCACGTTGGAACTCCTCGTCAACAATCACCAGCACCAAACACTGACATCAAGGTCGGTCCCCTGGGTCCCATCCCCACTGCCGAATTTCAGCCGGCTGCCAATCCCTGCGTTTCACGCCTAATGCTCACCCCAGATCTGTCACATCCCATTACTAGGCCACAGTTGGGAGGGAGGAGTCAGCTGGAAGAGCCACCATGGCTACTGCACCGCCGATGAAGGGGAAGTGGCTGACCTCTGACCCTTTGCTTCTGGTAAGTAGTAGAGGCGGAGGGTCATTGAGGATTCCCACCACAACCTCATCACCCTCAAAGAGGACTGCAGTGTCCCATAAATGCAAATGCTTAAGGCGCCATCAACACTCCATGCAGGCAAACAAACACAGCTACCCGGTCATTTTCACATGACTCATTTCCCGCGGGCTGGCAGCAGTCCTCCATGACGTGGAGAAGCGTAAAATTAAGGATGGAGGACACTGTCCCCGCATGCGACCCGCCCTGTGGTGTGCTACCTCTGTGCTCACCATCTTCCCATCTTTGAACATTGAGACATTTTACCATAAAGGGAGAAAAACTCTATAATGCGCTGTGAAAGAAATGTAGTAAGTGTTTTAGGGGACAGAGGTAATAATGTCTCCTCACCCAAACTCCTCACGATGACAATTTCCTCAGCTAAAGAAAATAACAGAATGGCTGGCCGTAACGTCGACCGAATCCATCACAACCCCCCAACCCCCATATGGATGAAGTTGGCCAATCCCCCCTCCTTTGGAAAATATTATAACAGAAACCAGCCACAGTTCCTGGAAAATACCTAGCTAATGCCGCCCATGTGACGAAGAGGGCAGTGTTGCTATATGGCGCGTGCAGGGGTAGGTCACCTGCCGAACAGTCTCCCGCCCATTGGTCTCCCACCAATGGCTAATGCCACCCAGATTTATTATATTTATTATTATAATAAAAAAAAAATATGTGAGGTAAAGTTAAATAGGACAGACATTACAGCACTAAAGGCAGAGTTAAGGAATTATTTGCGGGTGAAAACGTCGTAACGTTGGATATGAAACATGACCACATTTTTTGACAATAGCGGGGGCCAGCAAAAATTGCTTCACCGGCCTGCTCTAGACCGTAACCGAATGAAACGGCAGTGTGACCACGACCACAGGACCGTGTGACCAGCCCCCCCCACCTCCAGCCTCCAGGAGAAGGGGGAGAACATGCAGGCATTCTTCTGCCGAGGTCCAGTTGTTTTTCTTTACTATGAAGCCTTTCCTTTGTCTGGTGACCAGGGTGTGTGTTGGTGCAGAGGAAGAGCGGCGAGGGGCGGGACTCACACACCATTGTGCCTCTCTGAGTATTACTATTGTCCTGCAAACATATAAAACTCAGAGGGGGGAAAAAAAAACAACAAGATTCCAAAAATAAAAGGAGAGAAAGACAATGGCCTGCTGCTTTTTCCAGAGGTCTGCGGCCACACGACGCCCAGAGAGGCTGCGTCACCACGACAACTCGGAAGAATATCGTTATTCATCTCCAAAAACAGGATGCCGAGCCCCTCCCTGCCCTACGAGCCCCCCGACTTTATGAGGCTGATGGGAGAGAGTCACGGGAAGCGGAGGGGATCAGCCTCCGAGCGGCAGGCGACCAGCAGCCGACACTCGCTACCCGCGACCCATGACCCACCCAGGCTCTGATTGGACGGGAGAGTGCAGAGTGGGAAGGCAGATCCTGTGACACTTTCCCGGGGTCTTGGGCTGACGGCCTGGTGTGTTTCTCTAATAAGATTCCTCAACAGGGTGGAATCTATTAGTTCCAGACATGCCAGACTTAATCCTGCAATGAGAGACGCATTCTTCAGGAAGGGGGGGAGGAGGAGGATGGGGGGAAGGGGAGGAGGAGGACGGGGGAAGGGGAGGTGCAGATACAGTTTCAGCGAGCAGCGGTGCACAACTATGGATGGAATGAAGAAACTCCATTTTGGATTGAGGTTCCTCTCAGTGGGCTTTCCTCATGGCGCTGGCTCAGGAGATCACACCACACGAGAGTGCAGGAGTGTATGCGGGTGAGTCGAGACTGAAATCACCCTCAAGAAAAAAAAGAATAATAATGAAATCAGGGTTCAACGACTGGGCATCTGCCAAAATTCTTCAGATGAAATCAATTAGAGGCACAAACAAGCAGCATCACTCACTCTGCTGACAGAACCGGGAGAGAATAATGGCATTTAGCAAAAAAAACAAAGACAATAAAATTATAATAAGGGACAGGCTTTCTGTCACCACTAAATCAAGCTCTGCAGAGGTGAAACAAAGACGGATACGCTCAACGTGCCAAAATAAATGAGAAGAGACAGAAAATTATCAGAGCTTTACCCTCACAATTACCATAATCAGAAGCGTTGCCGTGGAAACGCTCATCTTCTCCAAAACTGGGGGGGGGTGAAGGAAGGAAAGTGGAGCAGAGAGGCTCCTCCTTTTCACCACGAACCGCCGTCACTGGGCTGACCAGGCCGGAGGTGCTAGGAGCTTTGAGATCACGCCAATGCGGTCCTGTATCGGACTGGGGGGGGGCGGGGGGGGGTCACGCAAAGCGCCACCCTAATTCCTGACTGCGGGAGCCATCCATCCTGCAAGCGTTATCCCACACCCACCACAGGCACAAATCCCACACCTTTATGGCACACTCTGCAAATAGATGTTACCCCATTTGTTCCCCGGTTTTGCTCACCATGCCTCTTGGGAGGGGGGGGTCAGGTGACCCAACATGCGGCGACACCAAACGGAGCAAAGCGCAGGAATGCAGCGCTCGGCCGGGGGCCGGTCCCCATTGCCACGAGTGGCTGATGCAACACTTTTGCGTCCATTTCACAGAGAACATCGCTGAGCCAGCGGATGCTCTGACAGAGCACCGGGCCGCGCTCCGCGGCAGGGACACCACTGCTGGTTAATGAGCAGGCCGCTGCCGGGCGAGAGAGGCAGCGGGAAGCATGCCGCAGAGAGGGAACAGGCCAGGAAGGCCGCACAGGGCACAGGAGACCCGGAGGGGCACCAGGCCTGGCAGAAGTGGCCCACGATGTCTGCAGCAAATCTTTAACATCTGAGCTAGCTGACAGTCCGGCTCTGGAGGATAACACTGGGGCCTGGATTCCGACCTTCCCAAGGCAACACAGAGATCACGCTGGCAGACTTTTCAGCATTATCAGTAAGGTTATCAGCAATATCGATAAACAGGCATGTAGGTATCGGGTGAAAAGAATTCCTCAAGGGCTAAAAATAATGAAATTTAACATGCTACCGGCTACACCACCTTAACTAGCATGATCCTAATTCAATACCCCACTAGCAATATGCTAAGCAAGCACTTCCAAACTATTTTTGGAAATTACTTTTTTATATTTTCAAACCACTTAAGACTAAGACAGCAGAAGTCCTAAATTAAAATGGGGGCAGTGGTGGACTAATGGTAAGGGAAGTGAACAGCCCCCCCCCCGTCACATATGGGTTTAATGCAGACATTTTGTTGTTGTGCTGTGGTGTATCAACAATGACAATTTGGCACAGGTCTGAATTGTACCTGGCTGGATCCCTCTTACTAGCCACTGGGGGGGGAAGTGTGTCAGGGAGGGGGTAGACCTGTCCCCCAGGAGGATCACAGCATCAGCATAGCACAGTCAGCAATGGGGAAGACACAGTTACTGCATGGCAACGCCTACTGCCAGCCACACCGCTCCGGCAGTCCCACTCTTAGCAGTCTCTCTGTTAATGACGGGCTCTCATGACGCAGAAATCGTTAATAAAATGCTAACCCAAATACGGAAATAGCTGGAAATATATCAGGGCCGATAAACCGCGAATGGCCATATACTTCATGCTTATTTGCCGGGGCAGTTGTCACATGGGTGGCAACAATCAAGTCCGTCCACATTTCAGCACTGGCACGAGGCAGAATGATCAGTCAGAGTGTAAATACAGGAGGAGTTAAAGGAGATTAAAGGGACGCTTTCTGACCTCACCAGGAGGCGGGGCTGAAAGCGCGCCGGCCTCGTGTCATTCGGTTCCCCGACGCGGGCACGCTCACACAGCCGGACACACACCAGACAGGGCAAACAATGACAGTGAAAGACAGCCTCACCCGCAGTTTTATTGCGCTGAAAAGCCTTTACCGTAGGACAACAATAGGCCATTTACTGCGGTAAGAAGCGGCGCATTGAGCCGTCCGACCCACGGTACCGACCGAATGACTCCGCGGAATGCCGCCCAACCCAACGGCGCACAAGCAAGACCACCAAAGGGACGGGGTTGCTAAGGCTCGCTTTGGTAAACACCTCGGCGTGGATTCGCCCATAGCCGACTGGCCAGTCTGAGTCTCAGCATCTCAGCTGGGTTTCTGCCGCAGGAAAAACAGAAAACTCGTAAATGAGACCTCATCCTGTAGAACAGGGCCCAGCGGTGGCCAGCCTTCAGCCAGTTGTTGTCAACACAATACAAACAAGTCTGAGCCACAAAACGGTGCCAAAATGTCAGGACATGTCCATACTACCTACCACCTCAACACAAACGCATTTAAGGACCATACATACATCCCTTATAGGGTCTGCAGGGAACATTGAACCTTAAAATCCAGGAATGGGGGGCAGGGAAGCACTCATCGCTGACCTTGCTTTGTAGATACCATATTTGTGTATGTTGGGGAGAAACTATCATGGGTGAATTTTAGAAAGGTAACCAAGGCCGTATCCATCCACCCCTCAGTTTGCCTAGGCTGGGGGGTGGGGGTTATATCCTTTAAATCCAATAAGTCAGACTGAGGGGCCATAAACAGATAAAAGCCCATCAACCTTGCTAACTCGCTCCAGATGGGGACTGGCAACAAATGAAGATGGAGGGGACACCACAACCACAACCCCAACCCCCCCCCCGCCTTCCAACTCCCAGGCCATAAAGGAAGTGACACGCCCTCTCATGAAACTGTCCAGGAGGTGGGAGCGTGTAGCGGGCGGAGGTGACAGCCCGGCGTCCTGAGCAGAGACACGCTGACAAATCGCTTTGACGTGGACCATAATTAAACACTCTGATCCACCCTATGACACGACGGGATTTTTGGACTTGGCAGCTGCCTGAGGACAGGATCCCATGTTCAACCAGTGCCCCCCCCAAACCCCCCCCCCCCCCCCCCCCCCCCCCCGCCGGCCGCCCTCTTTGCGTCCCCGCCCGACTACGCGGTTGGGGGGC
>JAODKM010000133.1:475165-498495 GCA_026780845.1 Petrocephalus sullivani
GGCGGGGTGAAGGGCAGGATGGTGTCATCTGTGGCCTCTCCCTGCTTCCATCCTGCCCCCCACCCCTAAAACAATAAACCCAACTGCATCATTAATCACTGATTAGGAAATAACACCAATAATTGCATTTCAGCTTTCCGACGCGACAGAAGATGGAACATCTGCAGATTTGCAGACAAAGGCGGGGGGGCGGGGGGGGGCAGTGCAGCGTGGCCTGAACTCTTCGGTCCCGATTCGCACTGTGCATGACTCCAAATCCCTTATTTTGTTTGCAGCTACAGGATATTTTCTGCGCTTAGTTAGTTCAGCTTTAACAAGGCGTCAGCAATTAGCAAAGTCCCGTTACTTTTGGAAGCCGTTTAAAATTGCGCAGTGATGCTTTTAGGGTATTTGTCCCATTATTATGGTCCCTCAAACTGACAGGCTTCTTCTCAGACGACTCCGGCCGCTAAGACCCGTCCAGGAATGCGACGCTTCTGTCCGTGATTCTGTCTGTTTGCATATACATGCCCGGACAAAAATAGCAACGTTTTCAGAAAATACTGCAACTTACACTGTTAGACTGGGGCTGTAGTCTCACGGCCGCTTCTCAGAAAACAGCATGTCTACCTTGGCCACCAGGTGGTGCTGTGTGTAAATTCTACCCGTCCGACGACAAGTGTATACTGCCGGAGCTGGTGTAGGTGACGTACCCGGGCGCTGGATTTATATTTGTACCAGGCACTGTTTGCTTCAGCGTGATTTGTGTTCCTGCGCAGTTCAATGATGGGTGAAAAAGTTTATGAACTAATGTGGAAACTGTACACATTCTCTTACAAAGTATGTGTCACACGAAAAGAAAATGAAATGTTTAGCTCCCTTGGAGAGCTCTCTGCACGGTACAGCGCAGAGAGTATTGGAGAGTGCTTCTGAAACACAGAGGCACCCTACAACAATTAAAAACAAAGTAGGTCTTCTGAAAAACATTAAAGTAAGCGGGCGCTATGGAAAGAAAATCTGCTAGCTGAAGCGGTACCCCTGGATGGGGATGCTGACAGACGGGGCTCTCCTCTGTCGATTACCTGGCCAGGTGCCACCTGTAAATGACTCTGCCTCTCCCAGCCTTCTCCCGTATGGCCGTGGTGGATTTACAGCTGTCACAAGCATTATGGGTAGAGTGTGATGCAGGCACTCGATACACTTTACAGACACTTCTGTTGGAGCAAGAGACATGTGATCGACTGCTGGAAGTGGTCAGCCAATAGCAGTGGTTGCCTAGTGGGAGTAGTCAACTTGAGTGGAATGCCCGATTGGTCTGTCTGTTCTCCCAGTGGGTGTGGTCAGATGATGGGTGCAGTGGTTCTGTAATTGAGTGGGTGTGGCCCACTGGGACCGTTGTGCCCCAGGAGTGGTCAATTGTCATGAGCCCGCCCCCCCCCCCTTGAGCTTTACAGGACACAGAAAGTTTGCTGCGATATTTCTGAGCATTCCGCAGAATTGCCTTTGCATTTTTAAATTAGGTTTCTTTTTTTTCCTCTACTGAGCTGGGATTTAATAAGAGCCACTCAATCCCAGCTGGAAAAACAAAACGTTGGCTTGATCGACTCCTAAACGGTATTTCACCAGGAATACGATTTTGTTTAGGACACCGTCAGCGTATGTTAGATGTTTGCGACAACCCGGGTCTGGTGAAGATATTGTTGCCGTTCACCGGGGTCTGGAGACTGTCCTGCGTGTCACTGGTAATAAGACGTGATGGGGATTCAGCGTTGTTTCTTTAAGTGGCGATGGTGTCAAATAAGGCCAGACTTCCAGGTAGACACCGAGACCGTTACACAGGCATCTCGGGGGAGAGGTCACTGGCGGCCCCTGCTAGCGGGTTTCCAGTGCTGGCTGTGTGGTTTGGTGAGGCTCCCGAGAACAGGAGGAACAGGGGCTTCCTTTTCACAGGATTCTTTCATTCCCCTCTCAGACAGCTGGGCCGCCCATGTACGCACCACTTTCAGTTTTGTTTTGCTCGGAAAATAGATTATACGGCATGTCACTCAGAGCGGCCGCGGCTGAGTGAAGCGAGCGGGCCTTTCCGGCGGCGTGGCGAGCGTGTCAGCGAGACGCTGAGCAGACCTCTAGCCGGCCGGCGAGGAGCACGTGGTGACAGGTGTCGGGGGGAGGCTCTGAGGCGGGGGGCGGCGTCGTCTCGGGGATTCTCTGTGTTTTACTGTGACCACGTGCCGTCCCTCGGGCGACACTCCCTGCGGTGACACATGTGACGGCTTCCTGTGGAAACCAGCAGTTTGTAAGCAGCTACTGACACGACTCGGCTAATGGCCATAGTGTGTCGATAAAAAAAACCCATAAATGTTTAGCACATAAACTCAGCATGTCTGTCATGCTTCTGAAATCATATTCAATTCCCCAGGCTCCTAAAATTATTAAAAATCTGTATCTTTTGGGCCTGCATCCCAACATAGCACTCCATAGATTATGATCGAGACTAGAGTATGCACACTAATATATCATATTTTCGTACATTTACGAAATGTCATAATACATATCACCGGCTTCTCTCTGCAGAAAGCGCTCCAGTTTTAAATGTCCGCCAGAAAGTAAACATGGTGTTTTCCCATAATAACAGGAAACGTGATTGGCTGGTCCCGCTCGGCTCTGCGTGATCTTCCATCTTCACCCAGGATTCTTCTGTTTTCATTTTGCCCATGTTTAATGTTTAATAAAGAAATTAAATGTAAACAATACTTCTGTGGTATGCAAACTACGTAACTTGCCTCCAGCTTCCAATGGGGTGGAGAGGCAGAGATGACGCTGCGATGATCATGGTGGTTTTGATATAAATAAAAATGTGAAGACCTGTCCTTTGCCCCGTCCAGATTCAACAGGAAATGGGATCTTTTCTGTGGGATTATGGCTATAGGACATTTTGAGGGCTGCAGTACACAAGGCACCACAGCGCAAACGGGCCACGATAACCTTCAAAATAAATATCGCAGGAAGGTATATCTACAGTGAAACCTGATCCAGCTTTGGGCAGCTTCCCCGGCCTCCCGGCGAACCCTGACCCTTGACCTTGCCTGGGCCATGTGACCCCCGCACCAGCCACTCATGTCATGCCTTATTCTGGACTTTTGCTGTCTTTATTTGCCTTCATGGGCCCCGTTTCCATAGCGGCGATGAAAATACGAGGGGAAGCTTTCGCTGGGGAAATGTCACCGAGACGTTAAGCAGTCGCACACGCCCGCCTCTCATTCTCGCTCTCCCTTTTTCTCCTGCTTCCCTGTCTCTCTCCGCAGGATAACCTGCACTTGGCTCTCCGAGAGACATTTCCTTTGAGAAAGATATTACAGCCCCGTTTCCTCCGTGACGGAAAAGTGCCGTATAGCGACTGTATATTCCTGTGATTACAGTAAATCAAAAGTAATACGTCGGCTAATACAATTTGTCAGCCTGGATTACAGAACCTGTCAGGCAATTATAACAGTGGGGAAGTGTATATTTAGAGCGTAACATAATGGAGATTTCGGCACGGAGAGGTCTGTTCGTGTACAGTTCCCCATTCTATTTCTGCTCCTGAAACTTTCAGAAGGCCTAGTTTGCCAGGTGGGTGAAAGTTTGGGACAAAATCATGCCTCCAGGGGCGTGTTGGGGCAGGTGATTAGCCAAATGTGTGCCGATACATGTCGCTGTGATTGTTAGTTCAGGCGTCTGAAATGGGCATTGAAATGTTTTGTTGTTTTGGAGCAGTGTTGCCATGACGCCCTCACAGGAAACTCCTATCTGTGCAGGGGTCAAGGCTGCCACATAAGTTACGCATTCAGCGTGCCCCGCGTCCCAGGCAGAGTGTGCCCTCGCTTCTCCCCCACACGTGCCCCCCCAAAAGAAAACAACAGCAAATGAGCAAACAGGAAGATGAGAGGGCCCCATGCTCTCCTGGTAACCACACCCCAAATGCTGTTTAGCGTGATTTTTAACCCCCCTCCCACAAAAGTGGAGCCTTTTAATGCATGTCTTAGTAGAAGGGCCCGGGGGGGGGACACAGGGCAGCTCTGTTGTAACATCATACCTCTGTCACCCCCCCAGCCCAAGCAGATGGGTCGGACAACATCTTTGAAACCCATCCACGGTCATTTCATAGCACCTGGGGGCTTAGAGAGTGGGGCCTGGACCCCACCCCACACCCCCCCACGGCCCGCACCGACAGCAAGGCTGCACGCTGTTTATTTTATTGCCTGTTTATTTCATTTCTTAAATGTGCCTCTTGCCTCTCCTAAGAGCACCCCCCCTCCCCCCCCCATGTAAACACTGCATATTTGGGCCACCGCTTCCCCCCGTAAAACGTTTATATCTGTAATCTGTTAAGTCGGCTACTCCAAACAACATTTCCCCGTGTTTAGGAGCCGTGTTGGGTGCCTGTAATGAATTTATGGTAATGCACCCCCTCCCATCACTGCGGGGACGCTAGAGATAAGATCCCCCCACCCCCTCACTCCTGTCTCCGAATATTTGGGTTCACGGTCCATAAAACGTTGCTGCTGCAGACCGCAGGGAGGCTAAGCCAGAAGGTCCCACGCTGGGGTGTAATCGGTCTGCAGCGAGTACGTAAACAGCCACGTGCTGAGCCCCAGTGCACCGATACGAAGGCACGGTATCCACCACAGCCTTGCAGGGCTGAGCCTTGCTTCCCTGGGTGACGATACTAAGGCACGGTACCCACCACAGCCTCACAGGGCTGAGCCCCGCATCCCTGTGCGCCGATACTAAGGCACGGTACCCACCACAGCCTCGCAGGGCTGAGCCCCGCCTCCCAGTGCGCCGATACTAAGGCACGATATCCACCACAGCCTCGCAGGGCTGAGCCCCGATTCCCTGGGTGCCGATACTTAGGCAGGGTATCCACCACAGCCTCGCAGGGCTGAGCCCCGATTCCCTGGGTGCCGATACTAAGGCACGGTACCCACCACAGCTTCGCAGGGCATGGCTTTCACCTTTATTGACCTTTATTGATGGCACATTTCTCGATGATATTAATATATAGGGATATTTAATAGTCATACGTAGGGCGTATTTATTCATTCAGAGTGCAGAGGCAGTGTCTCCTTTGCCTCCAGCACCCCCCTCCAATTTATGGATGGATGGACATAATACCTATTTTTGCTTACACATACCGTACACAGATTGCATGCATATTTAGCCAGAAAGCCAACAGCTAAAGGATCGCTGAACTTGAAGCAAGTGAACAGTGCCGTGGTGACCGAAAGCGTGCTGGATGATGGGTGTCACGCTTTCGGCGGGATGAACAACCCATGGCAGCGAGCTGCGAGGTTGAGCCCTTCAAAGAGGAGTTTATTAGCGTTTACACAAGGGAACACAGGGGAAAGTGTGATAGCAACCATACAAGGCATGAACAATACTGGACAAGGGGCACAGGACACAGACTCACTAAAATAGGGCAGCACATTAAGGGGCAAACAAGAGGCAGCTGATCAAAGGAAACAAGCGGAGAATTCACACGAGGCAAACACAATGAGGATCAGGTGCGACGAATCAAGCCCCGCCAGAGGGCAAAACAGGGGAAAAACATGAAAGGCGCGGCAAAGGCGCGGCAAACCCCCAGGGGGGGGCCCAGGGGACCGAAGACAGGACGGGGCCACGGGGCCAGGACACCAACACGCAGGACCCGGGCAGACAGCGGACGGGCAGACCGGGGCAGCGGACGACCTGGGGAAGACAGAACCACATCAGGCACGGAGCACCGGAGACAAGACAGAAACACAAAACAGGCAGACCGGGAGCAGGACAGACAGTAACTGACACACCACAGGCAGAGCAAGGAGACACAGGGGCAACAGAACAGGGGACAAAGGAGCAACAGAGGGACCAGGAGACAAAAAAGGACGAGCAGGGAACAGGGGAGAGACAGGCGGACGAAACGCACGGGGCACAAAACCAGGAGGAACAAAGGCAGAGGCCGGGGGAAAACGGGGAGCCCGAGGGAGCCCACCCCGGCTAGGGGCGGCAGCCGCAGGGGCAGCAGGTGACCGGGAGGCTGGAGCAGGAGGGCCGACGTGGGAGAAAGAGGGATGGGCAAAGGGAACGAGGAGGGAGACGAAGGGGGACCCTAGGGAGGCGAGGAGGGAGGAACAGCCGCTGCAGGCGACGGCGCAGCCACAGCCGGCGAAGGTGTCGCCGATCGAGGAGGTTGGAGGGGGGGCACCGCAGGCGACTGACGAGGCGTCGGAGGCCGGACAGCCGGCGACGGAGGAGGCATCGGAGGGGGACCCGCAGGCGACCGCCGAGCTGGAGCCGGAGGGACTGCAGGCACCCCACGAGCCCCTGAGACGGCAACCAGGGTGAGCCAGGGGGCAGGGCGGGCGGGAACCGACCCCGACGCAAGTGACCCCATCCTTTCCGGGATCTGGAGAGGCGGGGCCACCGCCGGGTTTTGCCTCTCGGCGGGCGTGGTGGAGTCCCCTCCCCGACTGAGGTCTTTGGGCTCAGCAGGGCAAGCTCAGAGGGGTCCCAGTCAAAATCCTCCTCTGAGGAGGAAGTAGCAGGATCAGGAGCAGGCGGAACAGGAACAGGCACTGGAGCAGGCGGAACGGGCACTGGAGCAGGCGGCAGGAACGGGCACTGGAGCAGGCGGAACGGGCACTGGAGCAGGCGGCAGGAACGGGCACTGGGGCAGGCGGAACGGGAACCGGCAGCAGGGGAACCGGCGGCGAGACGGGAGCCGACAACACAGGGACAAGCAGAAGGGCTGCCACGTCTTCTCCCAGATCTGTCGGGGGCGCGGCAGTGGCGTCATCACCCAGACTGGATGGGGGCATGGCAGTGAGCTCACCCGGAATTGATGGGGATGGTATGAATGAATGGAATGGTAAATACAGTGTAACAACTGAAATGGCCGTTTCCAAAACTCACTCAGTCCACAGGGATGGATGTATACATAAGATGTCAGGTGAAGCAGTGTTTTGCCAGAAAGACCAAAGAAAAAATGTAACTTTCATATAACAAGAAGTGCCTTTTAATGTCAATGTATCATAATAATTGACCACTTCCATATGAAACCAAAACTGCATTATGGTTCAAAAAATATCTGACTAACTCCCAGCTTAGTCTGATGGAGGGAATTTCAGTGCTCCTCAATAAGCTAATAGAATTCAACGTCTTTCTCATCACCTTCTATTTCGTAGCTGTATAAATAATTATGGATTATGACGCGCCCAGTGAAGCCTCACCTTGTCTTTCTAGTTATGCCTGCTCTGTCCAAAGATGACTGACATGTTTAACCATTCAGAACATGAATTCAGCCATGAGACAAGATAAACTCACTTGTTTTTCAATATTCCTTGTTGGTTTGTGCTCTAAGTGAAAGCCGAGAGTCTTATTTAAAACATCGTATGATTTGCCAATACTGTTCTTGTTGATTGTAGCTAATAACATTTTTTTGTGCTAATTCTTGTGAAAGTGTGCAGTTGCCACCCATTCCATATATACTCAGTGACATGGGACCAGCAGTGTACCCATACTGCCAACTCTGTTGTCTGTTTAATCTGATATTTTAAGGTCACACGACCTTTCACCACGCGCAGATTCATTTCATTTCCACCGCTCTGTCTGGGTGCTAAACTTTTTTCTATCATTGAGTGTATTATGGGATCATTCCATATTGAAAAATGAAATACTGTGTCCATATTTTTGGATTGTTTGGTCAATACCTGCCCCCCCACCCCCAACTTTCAAAATTTCATTGCTGTAGACCTGCGGGGATATTTCTTTAGGTTGAATGTGACAACCCTAGTGAGGATTGATAGTTTGATTGACGAAGGCATGGATCTCCAGTTAGCGAAACATAACGCCACAGCTAGAAAAATCTGTGACATTCTACAAAAGTTGATTAATATGATTTAATTTTTAGGTTGACAGGAGCTGGCATTTAGGGGACGCAATGAGAGTGAAAAATGGACTGCTGGCAGTTGACAGATTTGCTTTCCCACTATGCCAATGTTCTGGCTTTGGTTGGTGTGTTTGTGGTGCATATGTAGAACTAAACAGTAATGTAAAGCTGTATACCCTTCTTACATTTTAATCAAGTCAATTAAATTTACTTGCATTTCTATAATGAATGTATTTCAGCAAATGATGCACCTGCTGAAAACTGTCTAAAACATCATTTTTGTCAACATTGCTTTCTAAACATCAGCTCACTGGGTGAAAAATTACAGAATTGAAGGCTCAGTAAACAGGCTAAATAGGCTAAATACATTTGATTGAAATTAGCAGTCAATGGAAAAATAATATTTTAAAATTAAATATAATTATTAGGGCTAGGAAATCACATTAATGTGTTGCATTGGTTTTTAAGTCATAACATGTTATTTCTTTGATTGAATTAACATAATCAACTATGGTACTCTGACCCAGAGCCGTGTTCCCGGAGTTGCTGAGGGTGCACAGCATGGCCAGTTATGGACAGCTGTGGCCAGAGGAGTAGCTCCCAGGAGGACACCACGGCAACTGCAGGGATGGGGCCAGAAGGTGGCACGGGGACAGCAAAACAGGAACAAGAGCTAATGTGACAGGAACAGGAGCTTGCTGAGAAGATTGCAGGACAGGAAAAGTTGGGCAAATAAGAAACTATACAACCACTGTGGTTGGTGTGCCCCTGTTTCCCACTCTCAGAGAGGGAGGCAGCCCCTCCTTTGGACCCTCGTCAATACTGGGAACCAACCCAGGACCTGGAACGGCCCAAAGCAGGAACTCAGGGCCAAGCCCTGGGGGTGCCACTCCAAGTCCTCTGGGAGAGGTATTCTCCCAGTCCAACCCCTCTGGCTTGACGGCAGGTGGCAAGTCCAGCCTGGCACCAGGGCAATGACAGGAGATGATGAGGCAGGCACCAACAGAACAAGCAGGGCGCAGCTGTGTCACCCGGGGATGATGAGCGAGGAACAGCCTGGACACGCAGGGGCTGGGAGCGTGGAGCGAGGGTGCAACAGCCCTCTCTGGGCCGGAAGCCTGGAACGAGAGCTCTGGGGCGGGCCTCGAGAAGAGCAGCAGTGGTCTCACCTAGACCAGACTCGGGCTGAACTGGGTTTCATGAGACAAGTACCAGGGGGTGTTCAGCCCACTTTTTCTGCCTCTGCTTTCAACGAGATGGTGGATGGAGCTGCAGCGTGGGGTGTGGGCCTCTGGGGCTCTGGCGGGACAACCTGCCTGCACTGCTCCAAGTTGCAGTGATGCACCCAGTAAGGCATCTATACTGGAGGGGTGACCCACTCACCAGGAAACTCTCCGGGGTCTTCCTCCTCCTCCAGCTACTCCAAATTGCCATCACTTAGCAGGTCAATCACTGGCTTGTCCATAATCCACTGATGTTTGAGGACTTCACACTTGAGTTGATGTGGGAGGCTGGACCCAGGGGAGAGCATGCAAGCAGACACCCAGAGTGACCGAGGCCCCCAAGGTAGTCGCAGAACCATTTGTCACGACACCAGGATGAAGGAGAGTAGATGAGGGTTTTATTTCACTCAAACAAACACTGAAAATAAACAAGATCATGAGGAATCCAAACTGGGAGCACAGAAACTAGGAGTAACAGGTATGGCTCACTCGGGCCACGCTAGGGAGAAGACAGGAGGGGGCAGGGGGAAGGGGGCAGGGCGTGCCACAGGGCTCTCACAGGTGGCTCAGAAACTGCAGAGTGCTGCTTGCTTTATCTGTTTAGCTGACTGCACTTCTGGTTCTCCTGTGTAATTGAAAACATGCTAAATGCATTTGATAATATGGCATATTATAGAGTTTTGTTTGTTGTATCTGAGAAAATTGTATATGAATTTTTGTTATATGTGAAAAATACCTGTAATATGAATATGGTTTTGCTTGATAAGGGTTTTGTGTAGTGTGTTTTCAAAAAAAGGTGTACAATTTGTAGTTTGTGGTAAAATCAACCAAACTGTACAATGCATCCTGTGAAATTATGAAGGGATCAGATTTAATTGTTTTGAGAATATATATTTTACCCTGGAGAAATTTCTCAAATCAAATTAAGGAAAAACAATGATTAATTGACTTGTGTCAAGCTCCCTAAGTCAGGCAGAACACTTGGCACATTTTCCCCATTGCTCTTTCACAGCTCTTTAATTGTCTGACCCATATATCGCAGAATTTTTATGTTTCTCTTGTTGAAGTGCATTTTCAGTGGAAATATTGTATTTGTATTAATTTATTTAGCAAAGCCCTTTGACATACAAGTGAGGCAGATAATGCCAATCACAAGCATAACAACCATAAGAGATAAGGTGGGCTCACTGAGCTAATGCATCCAATCAGAGTAACCTTGAAGAGATTAATTATAGTCCATCAATATATTTCTTATATGTAAAATAATGTGAGATGTTTTGAATATATGAATGCAGTTTAATGAAAGAACGTGGCATGAAGTGATAAGGAGAATAATCTGTCTGATTCAGATCTGCATTCAAATACATACACAGTTTTTTTTACTTTATGAACAGTGCCGTTCTTCTAAACTAAGTATTAAGTCATCGTAGTAATGATGAAGATGCTGGTTCGCATGGGACATCTACTGCATATTACTTTCTATTTTGCAGACTTCAGCTGGCCAAGGTGCTGGCTGTAGATGGATCTGTTTAAAAGATGGATAGTGTCCTAAAACATTTGCCTAATGCTGTATATGGAATTCTTTTTTATAATGTTTGTTGTATGGCCCAATTTCCAAAGAAATTGGGAAGCTGAGTAAAATGTTGATAAAAACAGAATGCAGTGATTTGCAAATAATATGAACACATATTTAATTGAAAATAGAACAAAGGCAGAATATCAAATGCTGAAACTGAGACATTTTATTGTTTTATGACAAATATCTGCTCATTTTGAATTCGATGCCAGCAGCACATTTCAGAAAAGTTGGGACAAGGGCAACTAAAGTCTGGAAAAGTTGTGTAACGCTAAAACAAAACACCTGGTTTCTCAGAACTAATTGGCAACAGTTCAGTAAGATAATTGGGTATAAAAAGAGCCTCCCAGAAAGATGGGGAGAGGGTCACCACTCTGTGAAAGACTGCATGGGTAAATGATGCAACAATTTATGAATAGTGTTCTTCAGTATAAGGTTGCAAGGAATTTAGGGATTTCATCATTAATGATAGGTAATAGCATTATAAGATTCTGAGAATCCAGAGAAATCTCTGTATGCAAATGACAGGGCCAAAAGCCAATTTGCTGTTAGCCGATAGCTGTGATCTTTGGGTCCTTAGGCAACATATGTCAATAACAGGCACAATCGTACACTGGGAATCATTGCATGGGCTTCCAAAAACCACGGTTTGTAAAAACAGTTCATCACTGCACCCACAAATGCAGGATGAAATTCAACCATGCAAAGAAGAAATCATATCTAAACATGATCTAGAAATGCCATCAACTTCTCTGGGCATGAGCTCAGTTAAAATTGGCTGAGATAAAATGGAAAACTGTCCTGTACTATGACTAATCAAAATTTCAAATTCTTTTTGGAAATTATAGATGCCACATCCTCTGAGCTAAAGAGGAGAGTAACCATCCAGCTTGCTATCAGCTAGGGTGACCAGATATTCCATGTCATCCCGGACATTTTGAGCTAGGACAGGATTTGCAAACTACCATTTCAATCAAAAGGAACCACTGGATGAGTCTTTCAGTCAAGGAAACAAACCAGTCAAAGCACAAGAAAAGTCAAAAGATTGCCAATTCGAGTCCCCGAGACCCTGAGCAAGGTACCGTCCCCAAGAACTGCTCCCCGGGCACTCACATAGCTGCCCCCTGCTGTGCCACAATGTCACATGTGTTAAATGCAGAGGACACATTTCGTTGTTGAGTGCTGTAGTGCATCAACAATGATGATTAATCACCTTCATCAAGAAGAACTCACCTATTTAGCCAAGCATAACTCTTTCTGGTTTAAAGTAGTTTGTAAAACCTGAAGTAGCTCAGCCTCAGAGATGACATAGATTATCTGGTCACCCTATAACAGCATACAGATCAAAAGCCAGAATCCGTGATGGTATGGTGGTCCTAATGGCTTTGGTAGCTTGCTCATCTGGGAAGGCACCATTAATGCTGAACGATATACTGTATACAGGTTAACATGTGCTGCCATTCAGACATCAAGTTTTTCAGAGTAGGGCTATTTCAGCAAGACAATGCCAAACCACATTCTGCATATATTACAACAGCATGGCTCCATAGTGGTAGAGTGCAGGTGTCATACTGGCCTGCCTGCAGTCCAGACCTGTCAGCCGCTGAAAACCTTTGGCACATCACAAAACGAAAAATACAACAAAGGAGACCCTGAACTGATGAGCAGTTGTCCTATATCGGAAAAGAATAGGACAGCATTTCACTTTCAAAACTCCAGCAACTGGTCTCCTTAGTTCCTGGCCATTTACAGAGTGCGGTGAAACGAAGAGGAGATGCAACACAGCGGTAGCCAGTCCTCTGTCCCAACATTTCTCAAAGGAGTTCCTGGCATCAAATTCAAATTTAGCATATATTTGTCGTAAAACAATGAAATTTCTCAGTCAAAACATTTTATGTCGTCTTTGTTTTATTTTTCAGTTCCATATTGGTTTAGATGATTTGTAAATCATTGTATTCTGCTTTTACTCATTGGAAATAGTTGCAGTCCAAGAAGATAAAACATAATAGAATAAAGAAATACACTGTTCATTTATTAAAACTAGCACTTTTCACTGTTTCAAAAATGTTTAGCTTCCATTTATTACATTTCAAAGTAATCAAAAGATCTTGACTTAATAAATTATGGAATAAGTGGAACTGATGGGTGGCTTTGAAAGTTATTATTTTTTTTTCTATAAAGACACAATTATGTAAATTCTCCTTGAAAGAAAGTGATCTCTTAATTTGTGTTTGAGAATTGAAAGCAAAAAATAAATCATATCAGTCACCATGCTATGCAACAGTTATGCATTGATGACTCTAATATGCAGTAATGATTACCCTTCATAGTTGAGTGTAGAAGGAGAAGTTTTCGATTGCATGAAATAGGTAATGTGGTAGCTTGTGGATTTGGATGCCACAGAGGAGGAAGAGATACCAAGTATAATAGAAACCAAACATTAGAAATATGATGCAGTTTTGACAAAACTACTGATTCTGCGAGTTCGGCTTGATGCTCACAAATCTCTGTGGGTAAACTTATTCCATTCTAAACCAAAGTGCCATTAGGGGAAATGTTACTGGACTCAAAGCAATAAAATAAAAACCTATTTCATGTTAATTATTCAGCCCCTCAACTCCTCATAGTATCAAGACATTCAAAAACCAATAATAAAAATATTGATCGTCAGGGGCTAACAGCTACTCTGGGACGACAACCCGGCCCTGAACAATGCATAGCAGCAAGATCATCATGACCCATAATAGAAATATTGATCATGGGAAATGAGTACTTTGGGAATAGAATCCATGTGCGTAACTCATTACCAAAGCGGGCTTCTTGCTTCTTGCCCGCCATACCTTTCCCAGAGGGTGTTTGATTTAATTAGCAAACTATTTAGGTTATATCCTGTGGGTCTGATGTCCTGGCACCACTTTCCCATATGTTGAATCATAATGTACTTATAACTGTTACATGGTTAAATACTAGGGCCAAAATAGGGAGCGAGAAAGAATGCAATGATCATGAAAAACCACTTAAGCGTAGATAATGAGTGAAATCTGCCGTACGAAGAGATGATTAAAACAGCCTACAACGAGAACTAAAAAGTAAATAAAAAGAACAAAATAAGTAAAAAAGTGTGCTATATTAAGTATACTGTACAGTATGTAGGGTGTGTATTAGGTCATTTTACCAGGAGCAAAGAGAAAGGAATTTGCAGAAAATAAGAAAAAATGACAAACCAACATATTTACCTCATCATTTACATTTGTACAAATATACACTTTTTTGCTTGTTTAAAACAACTTTAGAATTATCCCCAAACATTACTTTGGATAATCTGGCAACTTCTTTGACCTTGAATTATTTCCAAGAAAATCCTTTGTCAGAAAATATACTGCAAGCACCCACCCCCTCCAAACTGGAATCATTCTGCACCGGATAACTGTCGTCTTACAGGGGGTCACCCTCACTGGTCTCAAAAATGTTAGCAGAGAGAAAAAGGCACATCTGAAATGTATGACGAGAGAAGCAAGACAAACACAGTGATATAATTATCCACCGAACCATTCATCTTTACCTCAGAAGGAGACTTCTAAGAAACCTGGGGAGCACGTCTACACTGCACAACATGGGAGTTTTGGCATCTGTCCCTCTTATTCATGGCATGCTATTGGTATTAATACAATGAGTATCTGTTGCATGGATTGGTGTTCTCTCAAATTCACAACTATTTCTCAAGTGCTTTGCGTGCATGTGTCTGTGTGTGTGTGTGTGTGTGTGTGTGAGAGAGAGAGAGAGAGAGAGAGTAACTGAAACTGCTTCAGTGAAACATGTTTAATTTTAATATGGATAAACTTGAGTCCGCTGTCAGATAACGCCTTTGTTTAAATGTAGCTTGATTTCTTTTTGACAGATAATGAGATGAGATAATGAGTATAATACATGTGTACATTACAATCATATCCAATTCTGTCCATCCATGAATTTCAATATCCTCTGGTGCTGAAAATTCCAGGTTGCACTATGAATGGGTGGTCAGTCTGTTTGAGGTGAAATAAAATGTAGTCTGCATTTGTAAGATAAGATGTTCTATGCACAAAATGTAGTGTAAACATCTTCAGTGCATGAAAAATGGATCATATTTTATTATGTCAGATATTGGACATCGGTACCATGTTTCAGTTATACGGCTAATTATGGCACCTGGTTTGACGTTTCTTACACAAGTGAAGCATGTCTACACCTATTGGGATGCTGTGTGCTCACGCAGCGGAGCGTCAGCATCATCAATACCACGCCAGTGGTCCCCAGATCCCCGTGGGGGGGCCACAAAGCCAAGGGGATGCAGCCGGCAGCTGCTAACTACTCCAGAGAGGGGGTGGGATCGCCGTTCCCGGCACGGCTCCACACCTGCGTTGGAGGCGGGGGGTGGGGGGCGGGGGTTGCTGGCTGGTGAGCAATCGCTTGTGTTTTCCGTCTCTTTGAAAACAGGCAGCCTAGAGGACGTCCAGCCAGAAGGTCCTGTCACCTCCTGTCGGTTGAGGACAGCCTCATTAAGAAAGCACCGGCTTTTGCACTCTGGCTGCCCATGACCTGCTGGCTACCTTTCAGAGTGCACCCTCTTCCCCTGAAAATGCAGACCGCCCCATACCTCCTTAATCGCCACACTGCAGCAGTGCTAGCAAGTCTGTAAAACCTTTATGTTCTTTATTTATACATAAATATGGCCTGTAATGTGATCTGATCTTCATGCAAGCCCTAAAACTAGTCCTGCAACTAGGACCCAATTAAACAAGCAGAATCAAATGCTGACACTTTACATTAACAGCACCTTCATAATGCATTCATTATGCTGTCATAGAACATTCAGTGCACCTTTATACTGTATTTATAATGCATTTATAGAACAGTAATAAGCAAAATGGTATACCACAAAATCATATTAATAGCTTTAGTATACAATAATAGCAAACATGATTATGTGTAATTAATATATATTACGTATACTAACATGCTGCTTTACGAATGCATTATAAATGCATTATGAAGGTGCAGTTATTATAAAGCATCATCCATCAAAATGACATTTTTCCATTTAATTATTGCTTTGCTTTCAGTAAGTGGTGTGACCCCTCAGCACAAAGGCTTGGAGGAATGTTAGCCCATTTTATAGCTCCACTGTAAACCAAGATGGATTTTCTTTGAATTGTGTGTCCAGAGTGTGTCACTTCCCAGTGGAACAATTGACAGATGACATTAGTTGTATATGCAGTTACTAAAAACTAAGTGAGCATATAGATGTCAAATGTAGGATAATGTTCCCAAATATACCATTGAGCAGTGGTTCTAACCCAAACCCTAACCCTATTCAGACCCCTGCCCCGTTCGCTCTGCTACACTCAGATTTTAAAGGTTTTTGTTTTAAGCAGGACATATGAACTTGGACTGGCGCTCAGACCTCAGACATCCCCTTATCAGTGGAGGCAGATCATTTCAGGCTGAATATTCTGCACACATTCCGCACTCCTGCTTTTATTTCCTGCTCTTTGTGACGTGAAGGATCAACATCAAACCGCTTGGCAATTGCCCGAGGACAATTGCGATGTAAGTCTTTTCTAGAATCCTACGTAGGCTTAAAGTAAAGGTTGTTGACTGGCCACTCAAGAACATAACATTTATTCATTCCTACATCAAAAAATATGGCTTTGCTTTGTGCTTAAGATTCATTGTCATCCCATTTTAAATAAATATAAGATGGCGGCAGGTTTTTAATCTAGTACTTACCTGTAACTTGGGACATTCATCCTTTATTCGTAACAAGGTCTCTTTTTATGCTGAGGGGTGGAAGCCTCTCTGGGGTTACGTTTTGCTGTAGGCATGGTGTTGACTAGTTAAATATCTGCTCTGCATCTCCGTCAAATGTAATGCCTGACATTTAAAATAAAAAAAAGTCAGATATCTTACTGCCTCAATTTTTTTTTAATCAAAACCATCAGTCAAAATTTTATCTGGAAATATTTATGCAGGCTTTGATTATTTTTACCCTTCTTCTTGTCACCATGATACATAATCTGCCTCTGTAAAGTGTCCGGGACATTATCTGATGCACGTTCTCTAATCTCAGCTTTTCTGACCTGCAGGTCTCTGGAAGCTGTTTGTGGAATTCCTCAGTAGATTCCTTCCCGTTCGGCTGCCCATTTCTTGATTCTGGCAGTAATTTCGTGATATGCAGCTTCCATTATTTATGACTGAAAACTTTAGTATTTACACTCATATGGGTCCTTGTCTCTGGGTACATCGGCTTCATTCTTCATTGCAAAGTTATGCCTTCATGCCAAATGGCATGTCTGCAATTCCCATTGTGTGTGTGTGTGTTCTCTGTGATCTAGCTAGAATCTAGGACTCTCTATGACAAGTGTAAGATGCAGATGGGTTTTATAACTGCACGTAAAACATAATGGGAAATACGATGAGGAACCTATCATGTGATTTAATGCTTCATTACGGATTATTGCGAACATTACAAACTGTCATGATCAGAATGTAAATTCATGATGTGACAGGTCTCCTATTATTTATTCAAACTTCTCAGAATAGTGAACAATTTAGCCAAACTCTACGCACAAAGCTCGCAATTTACCAAAACTATACACATGAAGGCCACAATTATACACACAAAAGCCCACATTTTACCAGAATAAACAAGAACCGTACAATTTACTATAAGTGTATACACAAAGCATTAAATCAAAAAGTACAGTTCCAAAAATTTTAACACAAAAGAATAAAAAACATTTTCATTCAAAAGAAACATCCATCAGTAAACGAAGAGTATGACACACTCATACTGCACATCGGTTCCACCAATTAAGTAGAATTGCACATACCAATCCCCTTTTTAAAACAAAAGTTACTATTGTACTCAATCAAAAAAGTACTACAATTTGGTAATGGTGTGCCGGTTTGAAAAGACCAAAACCATGATGCAAACATCCACAATTCCCCCCAACCGTAATCCATTGCCCCCCAAGTTCAGTCTGTTGAGCTATTGTTACCTTACTAATGTACGGAAGCCCTGGAGGGTAAAACACCAGCAAATACGAACACAAGCCAGCAAATGGGAAAACACGCCAGCAGATACGAAAACACTACAACATTTGTGCCACTGAAAACCACTGCTGCTTAAGTTACATCATACTTAGTAGCTACTAAATAAAAATACTGTCACACAAAATACCGTTTTCACTGTGGATAACCAATCAATATCGTTGTCTCATATTACAGGAAACCAACTCGCTGTTCCATGTGTTTGTTAAGTTGGATTATACATGGGTACAGATTTATTTTCTCTCGATTTTGTGAAAAGTATTTCGACCACAGCTGCAATTAAACCCGTAATGTGCCGTGTACTGTACAATGCTAGAAGTGTGTTCGCTAGGTAGCTTGCTAGGTATGGCTTAGGGCTGCAGCAAATCATAAAATTCACCATTCACCTCGTATCACAGTAATTGATGTCACAAATCTGATCTTTTATTTTTGTCAAGAGACAAATAGAACTTTGCTTTCCATTTATTACTTGAAGAACTTCAATAAAAAAGCAGGCAATTTTTAACATGCCCCGTTAATGTGAACACACAACTGTTTTGTCTATGTTTTCACTGCAATTCTACATTATGACATCTTTTTGTGATCTCAACATAGCAAAGTTTTCACTAAATCACAAAGTAAAAGTTATCTCAGGAAAACAAAAATAGAAATGCAAAAATCATTTCTTAAGAGAAAGTTTATGTTATGACTTGTAACGTTGAAACTATTTGCGTGGTGGAACCGATTTATTTTTTAGAAATTTGTAAAAAATCGATTGTAGGGGCATTTTACATCCACTGTAGGCTACGATCGAACTTAGGCTTAGCTGGTGAAAACCCATGCAGAAACCTTGTAAATTTGCATCCATGTAGGAAGAGTGATCAGGCCAGTCAGGAGGAAATATTCAATCTTGCATGGTGCTTTACTTTTGGAAATGTCAAATATAAAAGCGGGAGACAGAGATTGAAAAACAACAGAATCAGGAGAATATGTGTGCCCTGTTGTTTCATTTGAGAATTTTCTGGAACTTGAAAAATAAAGTAGAAATTACTGACAAAGCGAATAATGACTGCTTCATTCTTGGTGCCAGTTGGAGGCTTGCTTCAGAAGGTGCCATTAAATAAGGGTATCGAAATCGCTTAAATCATGACGATGTCACGTGACTGTTTTGGTCAAATCATGATGCACCTCAGTGCATAGCGCAGGAGAGATTACAGTATTCACATTTACCTGACAGTGACTGTAACCCTATATGGTTGTATTTTACCTGTTGATCTTCATGCTCTGTGTAACTGTCTTGTACTATGCAACTTATATATTAAAATGAGCATGATGTCCCTTAATTCAGTAATAATACCATTCAGATCTTAAACCGTCTTCCCCAAACTAGGAGACAGCCTTATAAGGAAGACGGCAAGCTAGGCCTGCTGTCAGACAAACACACAATGGCAATAGTGGACATGGTATTAGCCAATCACAACATTCACTTACGAGGAATTCAGGGCAGCGTGAAAGATGAGAATATGTCCAGGGGCATTCGCCAAATCAGCATTTTGACCATAGACAGAGTTCAGTGTTGTGATGTCATAAAGATTAAACTGCTATAAAGGGCTCCTTTTGAAATTAATTCTGGGAGTCAGGGAGCACTGCTTACTACGGGAGAGCTGAGTATCTGGATAGACGCGAGTGTCCGGTACAAATAACGCGTTCTTTCTGAAGCCTCCTGTCATCCAATTGCTGTTCTTTTTTTCCAGTATTTTTTATTGAATTTCACGAAAGTAAAGACACTCTCTGGCCTTATGCACATACTGTCCCTCCCACGTCACCATACAGTGAGTCATGTACATGGGAAGGAGAAGCTGTTCCAGACGTCCCTGAGCAATCCATAGTGTCTGACCAGCGTCACACGCAAAAAATGTGTGTGAACACTGTTTTGTCATGTGCTCTATTGTGTGTGTTTTAAAACTGCTTGGTTTGTCTTGCTTATGCGGGTCATTAACTTTGCTTTTATTTAAATTCATGTAGGTCCTCTGGAATCTCGGTGATTAGATTTTCTGATATATTTCACCTAAAGTTGACCCCCACCGTGAGCACCTGGCCCTTCTGCCCGCGTTGTTTAAGGTGCCTCCATTTTACGTTACGGAGTGTACCTTTAATATGTGTCACAGTCTTTCAGCACATGCCCTTCAGATTGTCTCTCCAAGGTAATGACTATAATTTTGTTCACATTCAAGATAACTCTCCAAAAATGACATTTAGTTCATGCCATACTTGATAAGTACACCCGCAGCACCAATACAAAAAAAACGAAAAAAAAATGTTCTGGTTGTTATATGGCTGCTACTTAGCATACATGATTATGGTCTCTATAATTTATGATTCATACATGTATAATATATGATCTTACATGATACTGGTGGTCACATTTATATAGGCCATATATGGATTATATATGTATTTGTGGTCCAACATACTAAGCATATTGTAAGCATATGTGGTCAATGTTAAACAGAGATATATGTATATAGAGATATGCATGTATATATTCTCTGTCAAACCACACCCACATCCAATACTAACTGCTGGCCGTTCGGGATTTGGATACACACCATTTTGCTTGTTGAACAGATACATATAGTCTGGGATTCGCTCGCTTCTGCTGCTGGTTAATCCAGTGTAACATCTACTTACACTATTGGTGATGAATCTCTTTGAGGCAGAGTACCTTTCACCAGTATAGAGGACCCTGTCATGTAGTTTACTGTACATGATGATTTACAATATACAAGGCATTTCCAAGGTGGGATACTTAAAAATGTGTCTGATTTATGTCATATAGCTGATTCTGTCTCTTTTCTTTGTGTTTGATGCTAGAGTGACATCTTTTGTGATGCGACAGGATTCAGCTTCACTAAAAGGGCCAGGGGACAAACATTATTAGTCAGCATGCCCCTGGGGAAGTCCCTGGGGAACATGGAGGCAATGTCAGCATGTGTGTAGGTGTTTGCTATTATGGGCCCTCCCCTGCAATGCTACTCCTGGCCCTTCCAATACAGAGTGGTAGTGTTGCATCACATGACCTGGCCACCTGACCCAAGTAGAGTAAATGTGGTCACGGAGGAGTCTGACCAGAGAGTGAAGGGACAGCAGATATTTTTCATGAAATTTGAGCCACTGAGTTATTCACTTACTTAAATTCATGAGGTACTCATGAGGTTATCCAAATAAGGTATGATAGTGGTCAAGTTCAGCAAATATCTGTGTATACTAAACAATAACACCAAATACTGCGACAGCTTGAGGAGAGGTTTTTAAATGGTAAGCCGAGACACTTTGATAATTTTACACTCACTTCCTTACATTTTAAAAATACTTCTTGACAACCTATGACATTTGCACAGCACTGTATGAATGCGCATATGTGTATATGTGCGCATTTCAATTAATTATTGTAAGGGAAGTTCATTTTGAAGTTGACCCGTAATGGTTATGTAGTCAGGGACACCTGGAACAGGCAGCACAATGTGCTGATTTAAAACTAGGCTATATTTATGTTTTAAGATGCCCAAAATAAAAATAGGGCTAAAGTAGTCTGACAGACTGAAGTATAGGAAACTAAGCTGCGTGATTATATAGCACTGAGCTCTGATGAACTAGACAGTTCCCTTTGTAATATTGCTGAGCTCCAAAAAGTGAAATAAACTCTTCAGACTTGGAGAAGAAAGCACAGTAGAGTAACTACATCTTATCAGACAGATATCCTCAAGATTATCGTCAATTAGGTACATTAAAAAGAAGAGCTGGAACTCTGTTGGTGCTCTGATGGTGTTGGGCATGTTATTAAGGAACGGAGTGCTCCACTTTGGTGGTGCAAGATAAGAGAATCCTTTACACTTGCTCTTTAAAGTTTGTGGAAGCTTCTTAATTTCATTTTCCATTTAAGGAATAAATTAAGGTTTTAAAATTTGATTTGAGAATTGAATTTTAAATGAATGAACAATGACTGAGGCTGTATGCAAATGATTTATATAAATACTCAAGTGGTTGGTTGGAACAAAACCTTCGTCTGGATTTCCTGTACTTTCTGGACTGGATTACTTTTGTGGATAACTTCCCCAACACTGTTAATGATGGGCTATTCTGGAGTTCCCGGGTAACTTGCCCCACTTTTCCCTCTTTTCCTTACACCAGATTTGCTCACTGCTCAGCCCTATAGCTCTGATATGTTGCAGCCGCGTTTGCCGCAGCTCCTGTTATGCAAGTCTTCCTGTTTGTTGTTTACAGCCCAGGGTACATTAATGTCCCTCCTGTGTTCACCAAACCTCCGTGCTTAGGTCCTTCCCCTGCACATCTTGTTCCAGGCCTGTGCACTGAGACACCAGCCCAAGCCCTGCTGCTTGTCTCTCCTTCACAGTGTTTTTCACAACAAACCCCAGGACCACTGTGAGGAAGACCTGACAATTGAGTGGAATGGAACTGTTATGTACAAATTCCCAGTGTCCATCTTACCAGTAACAGCAAGGCCCGCTGGACTCATTTTTAAGGTTGCCTATTTTTTGAGGGGCTTATTATTAATTATTTCTAAATGCTGCTAATGTTTTATGTACACAACCTTAATGAGCCATCATTAGTATGGCAGAGAAGGCTTTGGCTTATTCTATTAATAATAACTGATACTTTTAATGATCCCTGTGAGGAAATTCTCTTCTCACCTCCTGCACCCTTGTGCTCCAGGCTTGGCCGTGAAGAGCAGCCACCTTGTGTGGTGCCCAGATAGCTGGGGGTTAAGGGCCTTGCTCAAGGGCCCACAGACATACTGAGGCTGGGCTTGTAGTGGTGACCTTCTGATCTCAGGCAGAGGCTTAACCCACTGAGTCACATTCTGCCCCCTAAATTGGCTTACATCTATTACATCAAATGTTTCTTTGACAGGCATAATTCTGAAGACTACTGATGTTCAAAGAAGTATTAATCAAGTTCCAAGTACTACAGTTTTTCTCAATTGCTTTGGCACATTTCATGAAACATTATGAAAAATTTACATTCTCTAAATTATAAGAGCAAAACAGTTTATGCATACAGCACAACACTATGCTTTAGTTGCAAAAGCCTGTAGTATACCCAAAACAATTAACTCATGTGTCAAAAGCAAATAATTACACCAATGAGTCGCTGCCGCCAAAATGAGAAGTTCCACTCAAACTCGGTGTAACCACAAGGGCCAAAATGCTTAGATATATTGTCAAAATGTTTATATAAGTATGCTTTTTAGATTTATGATTCTGAAGGACAGTTGGTTCTCAGTATTTCATTGTCAGTGACTGATCATTTTTCTTTAGAAAACTGATACTTATGTCAGACACCAATTTCGACATCGCTGCATGACGGTATGTAAAGCTCACTGGCATTAGAACGTAGCCACATGCATATGTAACGTCTTCTGATCTCAGGACACAGTGCAACAGCAAACAAAAAAATCACACGGCACTATATAACGCAACAGCAAACAAAAAAATCACACGGCACTATATAACGCAACAGCAAACAAAAAAATCACACGGCACTATATAAC
>JAODKM010000133.1:513611-528105 GCA_026780845.1 Petrocephalus sullivani
GGGGGGGGGGATGGCGGGGGGGTGGGGAGGGCGAGCAAGAAGTGGGGGAAGTGTTTGGGTCAGAGTCCCCTTGAAGTGCCCCCACCTAAATAATGGTCTGTGGCTTTGCCAGTCCACCTTGTGACCCCACCTGCCCCTTGTTGACTTTAATTCTATGGTTTGTCTGGGAGGAAGCACAACAAAGGTCTGGCTTTTTGTCTGCTGGGCTGAGCGAGGAAGGATTATTACTATCGGGGGGGGGGGGAGGGGTGCCAGACTTGACCGGCTTCCAAAAACAGACCGGAACTATCTGTGGGTGTTATTTTGTTCATTTCACTTTGTCCGTTAACGAGAAGTGGAATCGAGCGATGGTGGCTGACCTATCCAATGGGGAAGCCCCCTGCGTCCTGCCACGGACAGAGTTGTTGCCGTTGGTTCTGCCAGGGACGTAATGACTGCAGCGGTATTCTGACCAATGACTCTGAGTGTTGGGTGCAGACTGCGCCATGCAAGCTGGTTATCTGCTCCGTACCGCGGAGGTCATCGCGTCTCCAGAAGGACGGGGGGCCCTCGCTATTTACAGAACGTCTGAAGTCAGGTCGTGTGGCCATCGTGTCACAGCTAATGAGATAAATACCAGGCCATTCCTATTAAAACCACAGCCTCAAATATTTACCGTTCCTGTCCATACCGCGTCATTAATCTTTCCAACAACACATTATTTAAGCTCATGTTTAAAAGATTTGCTACTGCGCTGCAGTCCGGCCCTCCGTTAACAATTAAGCTATTTAAACATCGCTTTATTGGAATGGCAAGCGCCATTTGTTCAGACTATTAAATGCAAATAATATACGTTCTAGCGTTTAGCATGGTGTAAAGATGCGCGGCACACGTTTATGCCGAGGTCCGTTTCTGTTTGGCATGGCATGTATACAAAATAGCAGGACGGTGAGTATTTCAGGAGGGATGTGGCGTTTTGTTTAGTGTGCATGAAATAGTTAACGGGGTTTTGGGGTTTGGTCGAAGCGGCATCCGAGCCCCGTCCGGGCAGCTTTCTGAACTTCCCACAATGCCTTCCTGGAGTTGCAGGCAGGGGAGGCTAATGGGAGTCATCTCCCTGCTTTTATCCGACTGTTTAAAGTCTGCATCCTCCCGTTTAGACTCGACCGAGGGTCCCGGCGCCACTTTGAATGCTCACGCACGGGAGGAAGTGTAGGAAGTTAAAAAAGGGCGAGCGGGTCGCGGCTAACGCAGAGGAGCTGGGAGAGAGACGCGGGATCAGTCCTTCAGCTCTCTTTCTTCTCAGCCTTCTTGATGACGGTGGCCGTGTGCGGCGATGGCTGTCCTCCGCCGCGTGAAAAGAGAGGGCTGAGCCTTTCTACGCGCTTTCCGGCAGAAGATTAGAGCAGGTTCCTCTGTCCAGTTTTAATAATAATGAAAGATATACATACACTAGCCGTACATATATAGCCATATATTACATAAATAAATAATATGCGATGACAGAGCGTAAAGGTATAGTTTTGTGCTGTGTGCTCCCATATGCTGAGCCGCTGTACCGCGCGCTCCCGTATGCTGAGCCGCCGTACCGCGCGCTCCCGTACGCCACGCCTCGCGCCACCAACCTGCTAAAGCTGGTGAGCGGCGGCACTCGAGCGGTAATTGCTGGCGCCGGTGAGCCCTCCTTGACGACGCGGCCCTGGAGTGGCTAACGAGGCGCCGCTACAAAGACAGCAGGGCCGGGGTTAACGTGCCTCTGCACTCCGCCTGGAAGCGGGATTTCTGGATTTCAGACACCCACTGAGAGTGAATAATGAGTATATGTTTCTAATCTGGGACCCTCGGAGATCACGGCTCTCTCCTCTTTTCACCGACAGGCTTCCCTCCGTTTTTTCCCCTCCTCTCCCTTCGCGGGCTAATTTAGAGCTGTCTTTGATGGATTCTCCACGGAGCTTCTGTTTCAAATATCCAAATGCAGGGATTAGCAGGCTTTTGTGCTGTAAACCCCAATTTATCCTGTTTTTTTTCCCTCCTGCTAACCTTTTTTATATTTCCGCATCTCCCAGCCTAACCTGCAAACAGGAAAAGCCTAACAACCAGTGCATTATTTTGAGCAGTTGTGGACATGAGTGGTGTGTGTGTGTGTGTGTGTTTGTATTTCGTTATGGGAAAGCTGCGAGGCGGTAACTCCAGCAGTGTGCCTCGACTTAAAGCCCCATCTTGTTTTAACTTTCATTAGCAGGAATAATGTGAATTAATAAGCTCTGAGTTGCTCTCTCTTGGCGATGTCATGAATCTCTTTGTTGGCTGCGGCGTTGTCACTTCTAAGCCAAAGCCTGATGAAAAGACGGGACTGAGAAGACACACGCAAGCCTGCGCTATGCTAGTTGTGTTGGTACTCCAACTCTGCCAGAAAGCTAGCTGTGCTGGCTGTGTTGGTACTCTGCCAGGAAGCTAGCTGTGTTGGTACTCTAAGGGCCAGTTTCCCAGACAAGGATTAAGCCTAGTCCTGGACTAAACTGGAATTTTGTATGGGATTCTTCATGTTTAGTCCAGGACTAGGCTTAATCCTTGTCCGGGAAACCAGCCCTAAGTCTACCAGTAAGCTAGCTGTGCTGGTACCGTAACCCTGTTAGTAAGCTAGCTGTGCTGTACTCCAACTCTGCCAGGCAGCTAGTTGTGCTGGTACTATAAGCCTGCTGATGTTCTAGCCGAGTTTGGGAAGGGTTACTTTAAAATGTATTCCACTACAGATTACAAAATACATACCGTAAAACGTATTCCGTAAACAGTTTCACTACACGTGAATACCAGCTGCAGACCGCCTTGTTTATGGTCTCGAAAACGCATACTGCACCAAGCTAACGTGCTGGATCTTACAGCTCTAGCATGGTAAATAGCCATAGTTATAGCATATAGCAGATTGTCGATTGGCAGTTTGACTGTAACTACAAAGGGTTAGGACAAGCATAAGCTGACCAAGAAGCTGCGGATGACTTTAGCCAGACCAAAAAAAAAAAAAACGAACTTACTTCAAGAAGCTTCTTTAGGTTGGAAGTGGAGTTTTTGGACGCAGAAAGTAAGCTGGCGGCTGGTAAATAGAGGTTGCCCTAAACAATGATGTTACGCTCTCCCTTTTCTTCCTAAAATGTGAAACAGTGACGGATTTTCCCAGACAGAAGCGCATCAGGGATATGTCGGCCCAGCTCCATTACCGCGACTGATCGGCCTACTAGCGTAAGTTACGTAACCGCACCGAGGCTTGCACCGGCGTGTTTTATTTCAAGGACTTCTGGGAAATGCATCAAATTGCCATTATTTAATTTGACCGCGAATAAACAGGTGAAATAGATAAATCCCTTCATGTAATCAATTAATTTCAACAATGTAACTGCATTCTAATTACCATCAATTTACTTGTAACTGTATCGGAATTCTGTATTCTGAATACGTAACGCCGTGGTGTGCGATACTGCTAAATTTGGTATGGATTCGACACCAAGTAAACACAGGGCCAGTATCGACGATACCAATACCAATACCAAATACTTTTTACAGAGGCCGCTTAAGTACTATATAGGGGACAGCAATTAATGCATCATCAATATGCTAAATCTGGTTTGATTTTCATAACCACCAAATGAATTGTGATTTCTGCACTCCACATTTAATTAGCTCATTATGTGCATGTTAAAATCCAGGACAGATTTTTTAGTAAAATGAGAAATGTTTTTTTATTGTTGTAATGAACTAAATTTAGAAACGTGAAATCTGCACAAATTATTGGACAACAAATGTTTTAAAACTTAAATTGCTCTTTTCAAGTTACTTACTTCAAAACAACAATAAGAAATAAATCTGCCTTTGATTACACTTATCTGCTTTTATAAACAAAGTGCACACAGTTATTTGCGAAAATTAAAGTAAATAAAGTGCGAATAACTAAAGAAAAGCACAAATACTCTTGGCCCTAATTCTCAGCCTTTGGCTCCTCTTTTGCTCTGCCATGTTGCCGCGCTGCTCTCACTCGGCCTGTCTGCTCGCGCCCACGCTGCCGAGTCATGTGACACTACGGCAACAAACCACAGCAGTACAAGGGGGAGAAGGAGGAGCAAAGTGACCTGCAAGATGCAAATGGAGCAATGTTTGTTCACACAGGTGTGTCTACTTTTGTGAGTGTAGAGGAGAAAAATTGGAACAGTATCCATCCCATCACGCTGGTATCGATCCGATACCAATGCCAACGTTGGTATCGATGCTGTCGATATTTGGATTGGTCTGCTGACATGCTAACTATGCTGGTATGCTAGCTGTGCTGGTATGCTAACTATGCTGACATGCTAACTATACTGGTATGCTAGCTGTGCTGGTATGCTAACTATACTGGTATGCTAACTATACTGGTATGCTAGCTGTGCTGGTATGCTAACTATACTGGTATGCTAACTATGCTGGTATGCTAAACCTGCTGTAATGCACAAAATTTTCTGATATGTTAACTAAGGTTGTCACTTTCAGTCTGAAGACATAAGGGACACTTCTAAGCCCCCACACACCTCGAGATCTAACCCCCATGATAAAATTTTGAGTGGATTGAACGATCACGTGGTCCAGATTAAATTGTATTTTGGTACAGATACAAAAATATGTAAATTATGTATTGGTTCAAAAGGGGACACAATGTTCAATTTTTTAATACAGGAAGTCACCATAAAATGTTGGTTGGGTGGTAACTGTACTGCTATGCTAAATGTAGTGATCCTGATCTCCTGCCGGTATATGACGCTAACTCTGCTAGCAGGATACGCTAAATTTCCCGGTACACTAGCTAAACCGGGATGCTGCCCCTGTTGGCTCGCTAGAGGCACCGGCGCCCTGTCACTGCTGTTATACTGGCTGTGGTGGTGCTGGGTTGAGCCTCACTGTGAGTCGTCCACACCGCGATCTGTACATATTGATACACATCCATTAATGGAGTCAAATGAATGGTGCAGGGAGAAGGGTGCAAGATTAGAAAAAGACACATTGCTATCACACCTTCATTGCCATGATGGAGGTCGACAGCCCATAATGCACCAAAACCTTGAGTCTCCATTCGTTCCTCCTGCCCCCTTCAGCGCACAGACCCTGCTCCTCACTCTGCTCCCCCTTTTGTGATTGAAGGTGACCTTCGACCTGGCGGCTCTCTGGAATTCTATACGTGGTCCAGGGGTGGCCCTCGCAAACCCCCAGGCACGGCGATTCCATTTGGCGCGGGGCAGGAATCGAAAGGTCAGTGTGGCTGGCTGGTGGAAATCAGCCCAGGGGGTGGGGGGATGGGGGGGTGGTGGTTGCAAGGGGTGCCCCGGAGGCCCTCCCATTGGTCGCGGCGACACTTGCTCGCTTTACTGAGAGACAGTGCTTGACCCTCAGGACCTGGGGGCCTCGCAGGCAGAATCGCACATGGGGCCCCAAGCTTCAATTGTGTTTTTATTTATCTGAGACGCTTAGCGGATGCTCTGGCCCGATGCGACTCCTGTAACTTCATGGGACGTGTCAGCGTCGATAGGGGCCGACAGGTGCCGTATACATGCCGAAGTGGCCCCATTTCCGTAATTGATGCCTCTGGTTCATGAAAAGAGCGATGGTGTTCGTCTGGCGGAGCGGGTGCTGGGTTCTGGCTCGACCTTTCATCCACACGTCTGCCCTTTTGTGGTGGCATATGCCGTGTCTGAATCTGACTGCTCCCGCTCGATGTGATCAAGGCCCGGGCAGGTTACACTCCACCCCCCCAAAACCGTCAGGCGTAGTCCGTGCCACCAGACCGTCATGTCCTGTCAGATGGAGAAGATCAGGGCGATTCTCAGGCGGTGTGACAGCGGAGGGAGAATTGAGTTGAATTGGGGGGGGGCAGGGGGGTTCAGGCCGTTCCTGAGTCACCGGCCCGGAGGATCGCGGTGAGTCGCCCCCGCTGTGGACGATGCACTGAAAACAGAATGCTCACCACTCCCCCCCACCCGCCCGGTGTTGTTTGCTGTTGGGCCGGTCATAGGATTAATTTTGGAAGCAGAGCGCGGGGGTGAAGAAAAAATTTAAAATAACTGTCATGCGAGTCGACAGGCGGTGATTAAGGTTTTAACTGATCATCCCCTCTCTGACAGCTAACCAGCTATTATCTTAAAGGAATCAAACGAATGTTCAAAGCTCAGGCCGAGCATAGAACATGAAAGGGGGCGTCAGGCCAGTGGCAGCTGACAAGCCAGAGGGAGACGAGGGCGTGAGCGGGCGAGCGAGGGAGAGAGCGAGAGAGCCGGGGAGCGCCAGAACCGGCGAGAGGGAGACAGAGAGAGAGAGAGAGAGATCTTTATTTTCCATTTCACCACAGGGACTTTTGACAAACTGATCTCGGAACAGGAGGACTGACGTGCGGCGACATGGCGACACAGTGAGCGGCTTTGTTTATTTATGTGGGAACCGGCCCGAGGAAGAAAAAGCCGGTGCCAGGGGTCCCCTCTCCCCGGCGACCTCTTAAGGTGGTTTGAACTCGTAGACACTGTACAGTCATAAAATAATTCAGTACCCCCCCACCCCCCAACGCCGTGTTTTTTTTTCTTGTGTGCGGCTCGCAGGCACAAAGGATGACAGGTGTCAGCTTTTATATCTGGGAATCTTTAAGGTGGATCCCTTTTCGGGGGACACCTGCCGGCCCCTTTGTGCTTTACCTGGAGGGACACGTTCGCCGGAGCTTTCCATAACCCCTAGAATTGGAATCAAAAACGCGATTTTTCTATCTTTTTTCCATCTACCGCGCGTTTGTGTGCAAAAAAACAAACGAAGGTCACACCCTCTCGTGTGAATATATGTAAGAGATGACGCCCTAGATTTGCTTTGGATGATAGACTTGCAACTCCTCTTCTTGAAATGCCCTTTTTTCCGAGCAGGTAAGAAGGAAACATCCATTTGTTGTTGTAAAGGGGTGTTGTTGTAAAGGGAAGAGCCTTTCGTCTAAGCTGGCCTGTGCCTTAATCAATAAAGACAGAGGTCAAAGGTCGACCACGTCAAAAAGACCTTAACCGAGTAGTTCATCCTACCCAGAGGCCCCACTGGTGTGTAGTGGAGCTGAAATCCAGCATTTGCAAAGCGTCACCCAAGCTCTCATGGGAAAGGTGTGGCTCAGGAGATCAGGAATGGTAACAGGAAAAAAAGAACAAACCCAAAAAGCGTGTTGCTGACACTGCTTGTCGAGATGTGAGTAAACAGTGCTCAGCTCTCAAGAGGCAAGTTTGCTGTGACACTGCGCTTGGCTGGAAGCGATGCTATTTATGCACGGGTCATGGAGCTGAGACAGATGCGGGGGAGGGAGGGGGTCTGTGGGGGGCGACGGCGAGGGAGCGTGGCTTTACGGGCGAAACCTTGCTCTACACCGACACGGAGACCACACCTCTGGTCAGGTGTGTAAAGGTAGAGGGGGCGTGCATCAGGGACACAAACATCTGACCAGTTTTTCTCACGGGTGGGATTCTAAGAAGATGAAATAACAACAAAACGAGAAAATAACAGAGTAACTCAGCAGTGATGTCACTCACGTATGCACACACACACACACACCTGCCGACACAAACACATGCTCTCGCTGTCACACTCGGCGCTCCTGCGCTTTGTCTTGTGAGCAAGTTGGCTGCATTGCGTCCTCTTCATGCCAGCATTTTCTGTCTCTCAGGGAGTCTGTTGAAGTAAGAGTTCAACCTGATTAAAACCTGAGGTTTTCGTAGCCCGCGGGTACGGCGGGATCGGCGCCCTCTTTAGTTCCGGGTGTTTTTTTTTTTTTTTACCAACGTCACGTAAGCAGGAACGCTCGTCTGCGCCTAATGACACTTTCGCCTATGTTTTTGGACTTAAAAGCTTAATGTCTTTCATTTAGCAGAACATTGACACTGTTGCTGCGTCAGGTGGCGTGACAGATTGACACACTGATCCCCTCCCTGATGGAAGCGCTCAGAATAGGCAGGCCGTGTGTGTGTGTCTGTGTATGTGTGTGCGTGTATGTGGAGAAGCTTGTGAAGAACTTTCTTTTGGGTCTGGTCTTTCCAGTTGTTTTGGACACATTTTAGGTGGCATTGAGTGTGTGTGTGTGTGTGTGTGTGTGTGTGGGGGGGGGGTTGGGCATGCATGTATTACACCATGAGTGTATGTTATGTATATATATTACTATGAGTCCCCAGTAAAGTCTTTTTTTCTTAAACATGGTCCACATTAAATCATGTGGCCAAAAACATCACACTCTGCTCATTGCCATAAGTAAGCATCATGTCAAGTGTCCGGTTTGATTCCAGCTTTTGTTCCGTGTTTATCCTGAGCAACTTAAGAAATCTTTATAAGGGTGTGGTTGCACCATCCCCAAGCAATGGAGATTTAGCAACACTCATACCCGAGCGTGAAGCTTACCATCATCCTGCAAGAAGAGGGTTCTCGGCTGAGTATTTAACAGGTGCCTCAATCCAAAGAGACAAACGTTTTTGAGAAAGCCACCATGGCCACTCTCTGGAGCCGTGGTAGGGTGTTGTTCAGGGGCCTAACAGTAACACTGCTCTGTAGGCCCTAGCATTCAAACCAGCAGCCTTCCAATTAAATACACAGCATCCTACCCTAGTAAACCACGGAGAACCAAACAGCACAGCTGACAAAGGCTCAAACCCGGGGCCTTCAGTGCAACAAGAATTTGCAGAAAGCTGGCCTGTCAGTACAAGAAGCTGTTGACGGTTGCAGCAAGGGCTTGAGATGCCATGGTCATATGTCATACGTGTGGACATCACCCCCCACCCATCTGAAAAGTTGAGAAAAACCATTCTCTTTGAAAATATTTTTTCCTCCCTCAGCAACCCCCCCGAAATTGTTCTGCGTAATTTCACTTACATAAAGGTGAATTTACCAACTATATCAGCAGTACTGAACCGGTAAAATTCTTTCTTGCACCATCCAGTCAGGAACATGTAACAGGTAACAGGATTAGACAGCGCAAAATATAACAAAGGCCTCACACAGCATCGGAGCCGACATGCCGGGGGAACTGCAGAGGGACGTATTTATAGGGTAAATATGAAACAAATGGAAGAGATGGCTGGAACAGAATATTCTGCAAAATAAATTATACATATATGAAATATATGACACAAAAATAAAAGAAATGACTAAAACAGGAAATATGGCAAGGTAAAGTGCAAAGTGTCGAACTGCCCAGTATTATGGGGCAATATTATCGCTGTGTCCAGTGTGTCCGCTGTGCCTTTATGAGCCTGCAGGATTACCACTCTGTCCAGTAAAGTGTACTGTGCCTTTATGAACCTGCAGTATTATTGCTGTGTCTGGTAAAGTGTACTGTGCCTTTATGATGCTGCAGTATTATCGCTCTGTCCAGTAAAGTGTACTGTGCCTTTATGATGCTGCAGTATTATTGCACTGTGTTGAGTTGCCAGATTGCACATTAGTTTCTGGAGGAGCATTGACACTTGACCCCAAGAGCGCATAGTTAACGCGGTGATGCCGGGGTGAACACTCACAGTCTGGCGTCAGTCACATGACAAATAACAGCCAGAGTTTTTGCGGGCCTGTTTTCCTGCTCGCTGAGGCAGCCGCCATGCGCTGTGGAGCTCAGGAGGAGACGACTGAAGACACTTGGGGAACCTCTGAAGGGGCTGTGACAAATCTGTCGCGAGAGTGGGAGGGGCCTCCACCCAAACGGCGATGTGCCTGAAGTTTAAGGGGGACATCAGAGGGGGTCTGCATTTCCAGTTGACGCACAGATCCACGAGGAAGCCGTTCCGCAGTGGTGAGTCTCTCAGAAATGTCAGCCGCCTGGGAAAATCACACACCTTGGCTGCTCAGGGTATTTTCTGGTCGCATTAAACCGGATCGCCTGAAACGCCATGTGGATTCCTCGCCACCACGCCCGGCACTGGTCCCCGACGGCTCGCGTCTCCCCTGGGTGAAGGCCACCACCATTTCAGCTCCCAGCGTTTCTCTTTCTTTTTCTTTTCTTTTTTTGCGAGGCTGCAGTTTCCGCCTCCGGCGGGAAAATGAAAACGCGAACGCGCTCCGTAGGACCTCCACGGAGGACGAGTCCTATCTATAACGGAGCACCACCATGTGAGATCATGGGTTTCAGGTGCTTGTTAACTGAAAATGGCCCTGGGACCACCATCACCTGTAGGAGAGCCCAATTCAGTATCAGTAAATAAACTTTCATTATTGCTCTATCATGAAGTATTTAACCTTGACTGTGTCCCTGACACACTCCAGCAAACGACATCATTTTGTCACTAAACGCTTCCTCGGTGACATACATACGCTACGTTTTTGTTCCTTTAATCCATTTACATCGCAGAATTTTCCGGCAATTCAGGTTAAGTGGTGTCCCCAGCGGTACTCCGGGACGTTCCCCTGGGAGCGACAATTTTGGTTAGAAGTCCTTAATCACTGTGCCACCTGCTGTCGGCGTATGAGATCCCGCATGCAGCTATGTGGCCGGGCTCTCCGTCACGGCTGCCCGGAGCAGACCTGCTGACCTCCGGTGGAGGAAATGCCCGTCTCCAGGAATCTTGGCTGCTGTCTGTGATCCAGCAGCAGAGGTTTAAATCCCAAGTGCCGCCCAGGAAACCTGAATGCAGCAGGTGGGCCAGGAAGCAGGATGGGGCACCGGAGGAACACAGACACAGACACTTACACATACATATACAGACAGACACAGGCACTAATATCCACAGAGACACATACAGACAGAGATACGCACACAGAAATATGCAGACAGACACAGATACAAACACAGAAAGACAGACACACAAACGCAGACAGACATAAGCAAAAGTACAGAGTGACATACACAGACAGACAGACACAGATACACATACAGACACAGACACTTACACATACATATACAGACAGACACAGGCACTAATATCCACAGAGACACATACAGACAGACACAGGCACACATACATAGATACAGACACAGACAGAGATACGCACACAGAAATATGCAGACAGACACAGATACAAACACAGAAAGACAGACACACAAACGCAGACAGACATAAGCAAAAGTACAGAGTGACATACACAGACAGACAGACACAGATACACATACAGACACAGACATAGACACAGACAAGCAGACAGATACAGATAGCCACACAGACACAGATGCGCACATAGACAGATATGCACACAGACACACATGCAGACACAGATACACATATAGACACAGATACACATATAGACATAGACACAGACAAGCAGACACAGATATGCACACAGACATAGACAAAGACACACAGACAAACACAGACAGACAGACACGTACATATACACACACACAGATGCACACGTAAAGACTCATACAGGCACACACAGACACATATCATATCTTGGTGGGGAGTTTCTATTCATTTTATGGGAAAAATCCTAATCTCAACAAATTACCTTGACCCTTAACCAGCCCTAACCTTGACCATAAATAACCAATCCAAATACAAGCCTTTTGGCATCTTTAGTTTATTGATTGCAGTCACAGATTTTTATAAAATAAGCTTCCCCTTGTGGGGACTGAAAAAATGTCCCCACAGGGTAAAAAGTATCAGGTTATTATTATATTGTGGGGACATTTGGTCCCCACAATGTAATATATAGATGACCCACAAACACACACACAGGTAGATGTCTTTGGAACTGAGCAGAGTGCCATCGGGGGTTAGGGTTCAGGTTAGGGTGGGAATTCGCAGTGTGTGCCGTTGAAAACGAGGGACACTTAAAACAACGAAACCTTTTTAATTCTTCGCAGAAATACATACGTACATCACTTACACTGCACACACGCACGCATGCTGTGTGTCGATACATCCGTCTTGCGACCGCCTGTCCAGTGCGGGCTCATAGTGTACATTTATATTTAAGATACTGTGGGTATTTACCAGGTGTCTCTCCGCCTGGTGCTTCGGTGTGCCTGCGTGCGGGGACACACTGACACACGCGCACGCACATGCTCACAAACACGCAGGTGAGACGAGCGCCGCATGTCGGCCTCACGGGAAAAGCTCTCGCCTTCGCACTGCGTGACTTGAGCTCGGGCAATAACTAAAGAGGAATAGCAGGCTTTCATGCGCGGCTGTTTGTTTCGCCTGTCAGGCCGCTCTGAGTGACAGGGCCATTATGGGGGGAAGGGTGTGAATTACCTCACATCCAAGTTATGGATTATAAATTATCACAGCCTAATCCCCCATAGGGAAACTCAAACCCTCAATGCAGCCCTATTATTCTGTAATGGATGTCTGATTTGAGAATTAGACACTCAGGCTGTCAAGGAGCAGGTGATATAGCACCAGGCCCCGGGGCAGGGAGGCGGCCCGACGTAACTCTCTGGCAACATGATCGGCATGGTATAAATCTGCAGGAAGGCCTGTGCGCTCTGCAAGCCTCCTTCCTGCCGCGGCCTGCCCCCGTGGCACTGCGGCGTGCGGGAGGAAACACGCGCTGCATCCCCTCACTGGACCCCTTCCTGCCACCTGACCGCTTCCAGCTCCAGAGAAACCCCCCCCCCTCCGACACCCTCCAGGGATGGTTATACTCAACCGAGGTGTTTATTTACGATGGAGAAATCACTTATTTTTTTTTTCCATTTCCATTGATTCGGCCACTCCACTCCCGCTGAGGGGCAAATGTCGTGCTGTTTGTGTTTGGAGATTTATGAGAGAGAAGCCTCCAGTCCGGCACGTTTATGCGGATAAGAGACGGGATGAGAGTCTTTGGTGGGGAAATAAAGATATATGTGTAAATAGTGGTGCAGACGGACAGTTTGGCGGTTTTCATGACAGCCCGTATGAAAGGAAGAGGCTGACAGCGGTTATTGGCATCCTTCCCACTGGTGTTCGAGGGATGGCGAGAAGGATTTCCTCTCCGGTGCTCGCCGACCGCCCTCCCCCGCCCCCAAGCCCATTCGCTCCCTCCGGCCGTTTATCCTCTTTCAGTACATTCAGGATGCCACGAGGACAGACCGCTAGCGTAACGGATGCACCGACTGCGAGGATGAGTTATCCTTCATCGGAAGATTTCTATAAATGAATGCATGCCAGTGCAGAAAAGAGAAACTCGAAAATAACAAAACTTCATTCCCTTATATAGCAAACGACTCAATGCTGGCCTCCTTTGAAATAATACTCGGCGATCGTGTCAAAGATACATTCTTTTGTCATTCTCCACTTCCATTCAATGGTTATTCAAGGAGGAAATGCGTTGAGAAATTCACCCGTGGCTCATTATAATATAATTATACGGTCATTTTCCCATTTAAAAATTGAGGACTTCTCAAGTGAGACGGGGTTTTAATTGAAATGGATGGGCCCGTGCTGGGATCACATGGGAATCTATGCATGTCCATACTGTATATTTACACCCTAAGTGTCCATACTGTGGATTTACACCCTCAGATTCAGTGCGTAGTGGCTGTGCAGTGTATTTAACCCCTCAGTTTCAGGGCGTCGTGGCCATGCTGTCTATTTAACCCCTCAGTTTCAGTAAGTTTGCACACTATTGATGAGCTGTGTCTTTAATTTTAAGGCCTCTATCATGCATCAATATGCATGTTACCTACAATACAGTTTCTATAAACTGAGTGTGGCGATATCGCTTATAGGTGAATGACGATTGTTGATACAGTGCCGCCTGAGGGAACAGAGATCACGGTTGTTCAGGTTAGGCTTGCGCCCTTGTCCTTTACGCACTGAAATTCCTCCGGATTCCTTGAATCTTTTAATCATGTTATGCACTGTTGAAGATGAAATATCCAAATCTCTTCCTGTCTTTCTTTGAGGAACATTGTTTTTAAACATTTCAATAATTTTCTCACGTATTTGTTGGCAAACTGGCGATCCTCAGCCCATCTTGGCTCCTAAAGGACTAGACCTTTCTTGGATGCTGCTTTCGTACCAAATCATATTTACAATCACCTGTTGACATCTCCTGTTTCAAATCACATCATTATTTAACCAATTTACGTCATTACTAACCATAAATGGCTTCTGTCCCAACTTTTTTTGAAATGTGTTGCAAGAACCAAAATTGAAATGCGTGTTTATTTCATAGAAAACAATCAAATTCATGAGGAACACATTAAATAATGTGCTTTTGTATTGTTTTCAATGTAATACAGGTCAAAGTGAATTTAGAAATCACTACTTTCTTTTTTTATTTGCGTTTTCCATACTGTCCCAACTTCTGATTTGTACAAATACTGATTGCTTGCAGTCTTTTCCCAGCAATCTGTTACAGTATAATGGCCAATTTTTGTTTTGTGATTTTTCAAAAAAAGCACTGCTGTAAAATCACAGTCATAATAAACCTTAAGTAACATGTTCTCTGTCTTAATGATGAAGTTATAAACAGCACATGTAGTATAACAATAGAGAAATTATATATATATATATATATATATATATATATATATACACTCACCTAAAGGATTATTAGGAACACCTGTTCAATTTCTCAT
>JAODKM010000133.1:544391-555762 GCA_026780845.1 Petrocephalus sullivani
TGTTGCGAGGGGGGGGGTAGGGGGGGGGGGTCCGTGAGGGTGGCTTGCCGCGGGGGGGGGGGGGGGGGGGGGGGGGGGGGGGGGGGGGGGCATGTGTCCACTAGCGTTTGCTGCATTGCCCGCTAAAACGATGCCAGGTCTGAATTCGTAGCTGTTCTCAGAGGCAAGAAAGGGGTCATCAGTTTCCGACAATGACCTCATTCATCTCCGTATCGTCCAGGCGTCCAGGGCTTGATGTCTCATTCCGGAGTGTTCCGACTGCCAAAAATCCCCAGCCGCCCCGGGGCCGTCTCCGGACACCGAGAACCCCGGTCCCTTGTAGAGACGGTCCTTTTTTCCGACAGTGAGATAAGTCAGGTTTTCTTCTCCCTCTCTCGCTGTGCCATGCCCCCGGCCGCCCGTCCGTGACACCCCGCGCTCCTGAGTTCTTATTAACCTCGCTGCACAGGCCCGGCGCAATCCGCCAGACGACGGGGAAGCCGCTTATCTGCCGGCTTTATAATAGATCAATCTGAGCGGCTGGAATAGGGCAGTACGGTGGTGGGGGGGGGGTGACGGTCCCGTGGTGGCCAGCCCGTGACAGCGACCCCTCGCTCCGGAAGAGGCGGAGCCACGGAGGCGACTTCTCGAATGACCTGCGGGTCCAACCTGAACCAGAGACGGTCGATTGAGGTGTTTATGCGAGAGCCTGATCAGACTACGTTGCTCCGAAAGACACGACGGATTGAACATGAGTCACCTCCATCCACCACACCCCCACCTTACCTTGGCCTGCCTTCAGACAGCAGGCCTGCTAGCCCCATATTTATCGCGCTGGGCACTCGCCACAGCATGGACCCCATTTCCCTGTTTCATACGAGCCAGTTATATCCATGCATTCTGCCAGCTGGAGCCCGGCGCCAGTGCTGAGCAGGATATGCCGTACTCCGAAAACACCCCACGTGCCATGTGTGGTCACTCGGGGTATTACACCAAAGCGAGAGACCCAGGCACGATTCTACAAGTAACCATATCGAAGGCCTTCGGAAAGAATGACTGTAAAACAACGTCTGATGTCATAACTGAATGTGTTTCATTGTGTGGCTGGCTTCTAGTGCCCCAAGAGAGCGGCCCCGTTTAAAACGCAGGCTGGCTGACGCCTCGCACCCACACACCCTTGCCAGCTCCTGTCTGCTGAGTGCTCTTCTCACCTCCAGAACTCTTAAGTACCGCTCAAGGAGCGTGGAAGCGGCAGGTACCCCGGCGTGCAGAAGCAAGCAGCCCCTTACCGCTGAGCGCCCAGCACGGGATGCATTTTTATTAACTCGCCGACGCAATCGCTGACGTCCCCGCATCTGAAATAGCGATTCGAGACGCGGCCTGCATCGGGATGTGACTTCCTGTTCGAAACAAGGCTGTTTAAGTTATAAACCCCAATTTAAGGCGAGTGAAAATTCGATAAACACATGGGTGGAATGGGTTTTACAATGGGCTCTCTTATGAAATGAAAGCGTAATTTAATTCCTACTGTTTTTTAGGGTTGGCAAGCAAATATGAAATGAATGGAGGGAAGAGGAGAAAGTCATTAGTGCATCAGCCGTGCGAGAGAGCCGTGCACACGCTTCCCCTGTGTCTCTGTGCGTCTGAAGAGGGCGGGCGGCTTCGGCAAACAGAGAATGAAGTAAAACGATTACTGAAACGGAGCAGCTTATAACTGGTTTTGCTTTATTTGGTGGCATTCTCCTCTGCTCCAAATGGATCGACTTTCGAAGTGGCCGTTTCTGAAACACCGCGACGTTTGTGAAAGTGAGCGTGTTTCCTGTTGTGGTGTAAGTGGATAGGCTGTTTTTTACATCGCCATTAAGGGTTGAAGGTTAGGTTACTCATTTGAGTTCCCTTCTTTAAATGCCTGGCTTTTAAAACAGATGATTGTCGGTTCTGAGTGTTTTACCAGATTCTCACTCTTTAAACTGAATCAAATTATAAGGGACAAATTGATTTTCTATTAAATTCTGTCCGGTGCACTATATTTAGTCAATTTGCAAAGGCGAATTAACACAGTCGTTAAACGTTCGGTTTTCGCATCTTGCTCCTAGTCAAACATCCAGTGTCAGATTTCTCTGTTTTTTTTCCTTTACTGAATCTTGCTCCAAAACACAAAGTTACAAAAGAATTTGGCTGCAGACACCATTTAGCTACGGTGACGTATGAATAGACAGGTGAGGGGATCCATCTTAGTAAAATGTGGCGTGAAGCCTGCAAGCACAGCGGCACCGATGTCCACAGCGGTATCACGGCCGGAGGCGACCCCCGAAAGCCACAGGGACCGGGTGCCCAGTCCCTAAAGACAACCGGCAGAAGGTGGGAGAGACGGGGAAAGAGAGAAGGAGGGAGAGACGGGGAAAGAGAGAAGGAGGGAGAGACGGGGAAAGAGAGAAGGAGGGAGAGAGAGATGGGCAGAGTGAAAAGGGAAAGATGAGTTTTGAAAACAAAAATAATTGATTTATTGTAAACATAAAACTTTTTCTCCCTGCATTAATTTCTCCCTCATATTACCTGTATTATTCGTTAGCCTTCGTTATAATTTTTTTTTACTATGAAATAGTTTTATTTTTTTTTTGTAATTGGGATATACTGCGAAGGTCTCATAAGTGGCTTAAATTGAAGCGCACTGAAAGGAAGTGAGGAGAGTGAGAGAGGCGGCATGCCGCTGGGGGGGGGCGGAGGTGCGACCTGGGTCCCCGGTCACAGGGCAGACGGCGAGGCATGAGGAGGCCGTCCCTGCACCTGTCAGCGCCCTGTCCCTGCGCCACTGGCCAGTTCTCTTTCCACCAGTGAGATATGGAGCTGTTCCCATGCACGCACACCAAAGGGGGCCCAGACAGCCCCTTCCTCCCGAAAGCCTGGGGCGGGGGGGGGTCAATCCAGGGGGGGCCAGAATGTCAGCTGTCAGTCTGCCTCAGACGGCGGGATCATCGGCAGAGGGCCGCGAGTCTGGGCCCTGGGGAGAGGGGGGGGGTTACTATCTTTATCCCGCGGCCCCCTTTTGGGAAGGCAAGTGCAGCGGCGGGTTGTCGGCTCCGCAGCCGTGACCTTTTGCGGCAGCTGTGCTGTGTAAACGCTCCTCCCGCCGGCGACGCAGCGTCGCGTAATTGTTTATTTGGACGCGGCGGGTTGCCGGCGGTGAAAGCGTGCGCCGGCGGGTAATTGGCCCGCCCGTGTCACCACTGAGCGCGCTGATGTCAGACGGCGGGGTTTTACGAGCTGAGCAGCGGAGCGGGCCGGCGAGATAAATTCGGATGTTTACCGTTAAATGGGAACAAACTGTTCGCCTTGGCAGGGGAGTGCTCGTCTGTTCGCCGGCGCTGAGACATTAATAATGGGGGAGTGGGGGGGGAGAGCAAGACACAGAAAGGAGGCTGGAGAGCCCAGCAAAGGAGGTGACTGTCATCAGGTTAAGGGATCCACCTGTACTGCTCTCGCCGAGCAGTTTGTACCTGACTGACCCAGCTTCTAATGGCTGGGAGATCGTCCCCCTCAGTCTGGGGGGGGGGGAGTGACTGCTGCCCCTGCTGGACAGAGGATTCACCAGCTGATGTGGTCTATCAGCTCACAAATGGTGGAGTGATTGCACAAATGACATAAATTACATACGTTAAAATGACAGACAGTCTGCGTAAGAACTATATGATACTGAACATAACCACTGACATTTAATATAATGACTGAAAAGCTATGTGATTTATATATGGCTTAATGACTGAGATTCTGCATAGAGACTGGCATACTTTATAACCACTGACATGCAGTGTGACAGACATGCTATAGGACTTATATACTGCTTAACGACTGACATTCTGCATTGTGACTGGCATACTTTATAACCAATGATATGCAGTGTGACAGACATGCTATAGGACTTATATACTGCTTAACGACTGACATTCTGCATTGTGACTGGCATACTTTATAACCAATGATATGCAGTGTGACAGACATGCTATAGGACTTATATACTGCTTAATGACTCACATTCTGCATTGTGACTGGCATACTTTATAACAAATGATATGCAGTGTGACAGACATGCTATAAGACTTATATACTGCTTAATGACTCACATTCTGCATTGTGGCTGGCATACTTTATAACCCCCAACATGCAGTGTGACAGATATGCTATAGGACTTATATACTGCTTAACGACTGACATTCTGCATTGTGACTGGCATACTTTATAAGCAATGATATGCAGTGTGACAGACATGCTATAGGACTTACATGCATTTGGAAGACTGATATGTGTGATAATTGATATGCAGTGTGATAACTGACATACACTGGGATAACTGACATCCCAGTTAATGACTGACATGCTCTAAAGGTCAGTCTGTCTAACTCTTCTGAATATTGGGTGAAACTGTGTACATGACTCTCACACTGAGACCCCAATGTATGTCATAATCGGGTCATTTTAAAGTGCATCCCCAGCTCGAGTTATAATGTCTGCCCAACCTCCTCGTGAGGGAGTCCGTGACCTGCCCGGGCCGCTAAGCTGCCGGCTGCCAGCTTGAGGGCTTGCCCCCTGCAGTGTAAACAGGCTGACAGACACAGCTGTCCACAGCACTGACGGTGGGAACTAGAAGAGTGAGGTACTATGACTAAGGCTGACTCTGAACCCCCGGGGGTCCGTTTCGGGGAATCCACTTGATAAGGTTCCAGATACAGGATGAAGAAAGAGGGCTGGAATCCAGCTGAGGCAGAGTCTCCCTCCAGCCGTGCCGAGGAAAGCTGTGAAGATCCGTCTGCTTCCTGGAAGCCCAGGAACGAACGCTCCTCTTAAAGGTGCAACAGCCACTTCTGCTTTTATTAGTAACCGTCTGAAGAAAATCTGAAGTATATATACACCGTACATTTACGCATACTCACACCAAAAAGAAGACCCTGAAAAATGATGTGCGATGCAGCAACTTGCATGTCTTTTTGATGGCTGTCCTTTCCAATCAATATCGACATCACCTTTGATGGCACATGGCAGAAGATAGTTAAATAGTGGGGGGACAGAAATTCGATGGGAAAGAGTCTTTCTCACATCTGTTAACCAAAAGAGTTAAATGTAACGCTGACAAATCTGGCTGGGCGGCTGATTTATGCAATACTTACATGATTTTTTGGCGTGTAGTCTCTGTGCCATATAAACACATTACCTCATCCCCTAATGATGTATCTATATTCCAGGATAACCATTAACCAGCTAGCATGCATTCAGACTCATCCCTCTGCTCCTGTTTTGTACCAAAGTTCATCGCCTTTCGTTATAACAGCAGACTTTATCATGACTCACATTGCCAGATGTTTTCAATTATTAATTTCGAATCCAAAAACATGAAGTAAGTCAATGAAATGAGACGGTCTTAAACATGGTATTAAAATAAAATTACGAAAAAATGTCTTATGGCCAGCCTGTCGTTTGGGCAGGGGTAAGACATTGCGCTTCGGTCTGGGAGGTCATGGGTTCAAATCCCGAGTAATCGTATCACCGTTGGCCCTGGATCCAAGGCCGCAGCCGCCGAATTCTCCAGAAGTGCTAGATGCTGGCTGACCCTGCTCTCTGACCCCAAGCCCTCCTCACTTGTATGTTGCTTTGGACAAAAGCATCTGCTAAATGCCTCTTGTGAGTGGCTAAACTCTTTTTGGTCAAGGGGCTGACCAAGCACATGGCAAGGCTTGCTGTAAAGCCTCTCTTTATACCCATATATAGGTCAGGGCAATGTATTTCATACTGTCCAGAGAAGAGGCTTATTTGGTCATGGAATTTTATACATAAATGGCGGACATGTACAATATGTGATAGATTTTTGTTCATATTTTCCTTGCTCTTTCCCTTCTCTTTGGGCTAATATCCATATACTCCTCTTTAGGGGCCCCGCAAATGGATGGAGACAAAAAGGCCAGTGGAGAGATATGGAAGAAAAATGACTCGCGGGGCGGTAAGTGCCCAGACGCGCGCGACCATTAAACGCATCCCTCAGCGCTCTTTACGTTGCGCTCTTATCTTAAAGCGCTGGAACGAAGGTCGCCATGAACAGGCCGCAGGCCACACAGGTGTGTCTCTCAGCGGGTTCCCGGCGCAGGTAATTATGCATGAGTATTTACCCTAAATATACGAGGCTGACCTGAAGCACAGGGCCTGCCCATGTAAGGCGAAGACTTGCTGCTGTTTACACAGAAATCTCGGAACTCCGAGATGCCGGATTGGGCGGGCGCATTTTTTTTTACAATCCTTTTTAAAATATAGCAGCCTGTATCGGGTCAGGGCTGGATGTTTTAGTCGTTGTGACGTTTGTCCTGGTCCTTGTGCGTGATATTGTTGTTTTACCCCCCTCCCCCGCCCACCCCCTTTTTTGTTACAGTATTTCTCTCAGAGACTTTGGGAAAATGTCTCAGTGTGTCTGTTCACGTGTTAGGAGGCACCACTAGTCCGCTAGGTGGGGGGCGGTAATCGCAAGCAGCGTGCCGGCCAGAGGGAGAACTCGGCACTTGTTTCCCAGAAGCACTTGCTGCGGCTATCTGGCCAGGATGGGGGTTACCATGGAGATGGGAAGGGAGGCCGGCGCTGTTGGGTGTGCAAACATTCCCCAAACAGCTGCGTGTCCTTTTAAGGGATTGTTTAGAGATGGCACGGGAAAATAAACATTGTGAAAAGCCTCCGGTTCCCCGAATAGCCGGCAAACTGCTACTCTCTGGGAGGTTGTAAATCGTAGCCGACACCCCCTCCCAAGTGCTCCTGTTCTTGGGGCCCCTGTCCGATACAAGGAGATTGTCCCTAGCTAAGGCCCTCCCCCCCCGTGCCCAGACAGACCCCGGAAACTGTAGCCAGAGAGTCAGAGAAACCTTCGTGACCTTTGACCCAGTTATGATGTGGCTTGCCGTGACTGACCTAGGATAAATGTACCTGTTGCAGAATGACTCAGCGGCAGGGGCTGTGGGGGGCTCTTCCGGCAGTGCACCTGTCTTCCCCGGACCTGACCTGGAAGCACTCAGTGGCACTCCTAATGCTTATTGACAAAGTTTATATTATGGCCGTTCCTGTGGTGGCAGATGTAGCTGTGTAATTACAGCCCCCCCGACATGCATAAGCGCCTCGTGTCAATATAAAGTAAACAGGGATTATTTAGTGTTTGTTTAGCATATAAACAGCACCGCTGGGGCCGTGCCATGCAGCACAGCCGTCTGCCGGCCAGAAGGTGGCGCCGCCCGCCCCCCGGTCCTCCTGCCCGCCCCCGTCCCCCTGCCCACCAGGCCCCTGGGCACACGCAGAGAGCACCGTCATTACAGAGGGGTTACCGCTGCTTGTAAAAAGCTTGTTAACACAAAGCCCTGTTCAGATGTTAATTGGCTAATTGACTAATTAATTTTTCTATGAAGGCATGTTGGGGAGAGAGAAAAAAGGCTGTGCTAATTGAAACAGACTAATTGTTTAATTACGTCTGAGCTGAGGGGGCCGGTGCCAGCGGGTGACGGAGATGGGGCCCCATTGCCTGTCATTTCTATTCCCAGTCTGCTGTATTTTGGCCATACTTCCCTCACAGACACATTCAGACAGACACTCACAGATACAGACAGATATACACACTCGCAGACAGACATACACTCACAGATACAGATAGATATACACACTCGCAGACAGACATACACTCACAGATACAGATAGAAATACACACTCGCAGACAGACATACACTCACAGATACAGATAATAATAATAATAATAATAATAATACATTTTATTTATATAGCGCTTTTACATTAACTCGAAGACGCTTACAGTGAAAGTACATACAATACAAGAAAAATAAATAAATAAATAAATAAATAATAATGATAAATAAACTAAGCTAATAAACAAAAAACAGATAAGCAAAACACACCACATTATGCATTAAGTGGGTAGATATACACACTCGCAGACAGACATATACTCACAGATACAGACAGATACATACACTCACAGATACAGACACAAACAAACACATTTGTATTCATATCTTTATGGTGACTCTCCATTCATTCCTATGGGTGCAACCCTAATCCCAGCTATGACAAACTTAACCCCTACCCATCCCTAAACTTAACCATAGATAACCAAACTAAATACAAGACCTTTGGCATTTTTTGTTTTTGTCACCGATTTTTATAAAATTGAGTTTTCCCCTGTGGGGACTGAAAAATGCCCCCCACATGTCAAAATAACAGGTTTTTATCACATTCTGGGGACGTTTAGTCACCACAATGTAATATATACATGTGCCACACATAGAGACATATACTCACAGACATACACACACTCACAGATATAGATAGATATACACACTCACAGACATACAGTACATACACTTCCTCACCAACAATTGAAAGGCATCTAATGATGCTCATTTGTCCCACTGACTAATCCTCCGTTCACTTACCCATTCCTAGGGTTTCTTAGGTGGCCCACAGTTCTGACCCAAACCACATAGGGTCATAGACCCTAGATGGACAAACCGGGCGGGGGGCAGAAAGGGTGGCCTAGTTGTCCTCAGCGAGACCTGAGACATACAGTATTATCTGGGCCCCAGTTATGCAGTGTGTGTCAGTACTATTGTATTGCAAAGAGGTGGTCTTTGTCGCGATGTCACTGTCATCATGCTCGTCATCACTATTATTCTGTCGCTGTTGTTGTTTTGTTGTTGTTATTGTCGTTATCATTGCTGTCATATGTATTACTGCCCTAGCTGCCGTGATCATGCTGCAGTGCTGTCCTGATTAAGATGCTGTACCAGCAAGCGACTCGGCTAGATTGGATTACGGCAGAAGGAAGCTTCACTTGCTTTTAATTACCCGTCTTTAACTCTATTTGTGATCTGTGTTGATTTATCGAGCGGCGTGGAGGAAAAAAAATGAAAGATGCCGCTGTTGACACGGCAGCGATTGGCACGTGGGGCCAGAGCCGCGAATTCAATTTCGTTTGGCTGGCTCGCTAAAACACGGCCCCAAATTAAATCTGCCAGAGAGGGAAAAAATGAGTGAACGGAATTACTGCGGAGTTAACGTTCTGCATAGGGCTGCCTAGATTCCCAGGGTGCACCCTGGCATGTTTGGTCAGTGTATCCATTGCACGTTCAGTAGCAGGTTTGGCCAGTCTGTTTGTTGCATGTATCGTAGCATGTTTGCCCAGTGTGTCTATTCCGTGTACTCTGGTGTGTTTGGCGAATGTATCCATTGCATGTATCCCAGCATGTTTGGCCAGTGTGTTCGTGATTAGCCAGTGTGTCCTTGCCAATCATGCGTGTTCCTCTGCATGATTGGCAAGTCTGTCCTTTGCGTGTACCCTTTGCGTGTACCCAGTACTGTAGCATGTTTGGCCAGTGTGTCCATTGCATGTACCGTAGCATGTTTCGCGAGTATGTCCATTCCGTGTACCCTGGTGTATTTGGCGAATGTATCCGTTGCATGTATCCTGCCATGTTTAGCCAGTGTGTTCATGATTAGCCAGTGTGTCCTTGCCAATCATGCGTGTTCCTCTGCATGATTGGCAAGTCTGTCTTTTGCATGTATGTTTGCAGAATGTGTCCATTGTGTCTGCCCAATCATTATGGCAAGTGTATCCGTTGCATGTACCCCATTGAGTTCGGCGAATGTGGTCCTTGCATGTACACCGGTGTGTTTGGTAAGTCAGTTTGTTGTGTGCATCCTGGTGCGTTTGCTGGGTATGTCTGTTGTGTGTACCCTGGTGTTTTGGTATGTGTGTCCATAGCATGTACAATGGTGTTTTGGCAAGTGCGCCCATTGTGTCTACACTGGTGTGTTTGCTGAGTGTCCGTTGTGTGTATCTTGCTGTGTTTGCTGTGTGTGACTGTTGCGTGTACCCCAGTGTGTTTGGTGAATGTGTCCATTGTGTGTGCCCTCGCTTTTGGCAAGGGTGTCCTTCAGTTATACCCCAGAATGTTTGACCAGGGCCCTTCCTTAGATTTGTTTCACTCCTTTTTTCTTTAAGATATCAGAAGGAGAAATTAGCCATCTTCTTCTGGTCCAAGTAGCTCTCTGTTCATGTTAACCGCACAGAAATCCCTGCTGTAAATTTACATCTATAATCAAAGTGCGTGTTATGTTAAGGCAATTACTGCTGCTGGAGAGTATACAATTTGGAGGTTATCTGTTTTTTTTTTTTTTTTTACATTAATTGTGACGCTGAAAATGCAATCATATTCAAGTAGTATTTTCTGTAAATTACCCCCTTAGCAATGGATGTTGGAGTGTCAGGCAGCATAAAATTCAAACACCCCAAACAAGTTCAGCAGAGAGGTGATTGTTGAAACGTTTAGTGAGATTATAACATAATTAATATCTTGCTTATTTTGCTGATGGGACTGCTGGCAACGCTTCGCGCAAATATTTTATTTACTTAGCGTAATGCACACAATAACCTAGAAGTCATCTATGAGATGAGAACGAGCTTTGTCATAAAAATAGAGCACTTTGGCTGCTAGGGGCCGCCGCTGAGAGGGCATTTTATTCCGGGAATAATTGTTTCGTAAATGTTGTGTAGAGGGGCAGCGTATCTCTGGATGGGTCTGCTATAGACGGGGGAGTAGGAGCGGGTGTATATGTGTGTGTGTGTGGGGGGGTCTTACCATAGCAATGCACTGTCACCTCCCCCCCAGTGTCAACTGGTGTGCGTCGTTTTTTTCAGTAGTATAGAGAGACAGTGGTAATCAGCTATTTACACGACTGTTGTTTATCTGCTCCCCGTCCTGGAGGAATCCATTGAATGCCGAGAGAAGAAAATGTGGGGCAAATTAAAATGCTGGCCTATCTGATCGGACGGAGTCATTCCCTTTAATAATCACATTAAAGGCGGCCACTCTTCTCACCAGGAGAAATTACGCGCTAAATAGCAGCATCATTCATGGGCAGTGAGGCTGAGGCATCTTTAAGGGAGAAAGCCGGCGTCTCTTGCGCGTGCCTCTTCAATTAGAGATATTTATGGGTCTCATTATCGCACGCTGGTCCTCGGCACAGGGCCCTGGGGCCGTTCCCGACGCATCAAGCCTCCAGCTTCCTTGGCGATGGAGCGACCTCACGGTGCTCTAGACCGCAGGGTGACAGCTTGAGTGTATCATGTACGCCCCCCCCCCTTCCACACCACAAAGCACCATCCAGAAAGATGTCCTTTAACAATCCACAGCCACTGCCCACCACCCCCGGCCTCCCTCATGGCCCCCTACTCCCTGCCCCGCCTGTGTTTTCCCCCCCCCCCCCTCCCCCTTCCCCCCCCCCCCCCCCCCCCCCCCCCCTTGCCTCCCCCCGCCCCTCTCGGTGTATGGTGTGCGCGCGCCCCCCCGTCGCCCTCTGT
>JAODKM010000133.1:636090-646472 GCA_026780845.1 Petrocephalus sullivani
GGGGGGGGGGCGGGAGGGAAGGCGCGTGTGCCCGCGGGCCGGAACCCAACCGCGGGGTCGCGTCGTGTCGGCTGTTATGTTCCGTGTCCATTAGCAAATCCCCCCTGGGGGGGGGGGGGGATTTGGCATCTTGCACTTTCGTTTGTTGGAGTCGGTGGAGGGGGGGACTATCGCCTCTGGTGTGGATCGCTTGGATGCAGAATTGGCCAGGCCCACTACCATGGCCCTGTTAGGGGTGCCTAACTCCTAACTCCTCCTGTCTGCATACCCCCAGGCCACCCTCAGCCCCCAGGTCGGCTGCCGGCTTCGTGTGGAACTTCTCTGTCTGAGCCGCTTCTGCATTAATCGATGGGGGGGGAGGCTAAGACTGCGCAGCCCCCCCCCCCCCCACCCCCCCTGGGGGACAGCAGACCGGTGTCGCCGCTCACCGGCTTTGCTCCCGCTAACGTCGCGTCGTGCTTGACAGCTGTATTTGTGTTATGGATTTTCTTTCAATCTGCCCGCCTATTTTACTGCGCCCCCACCCCAAGGTCTTCATAACGTGCCTTTTGTATATTTTAAAACCCCCGATAGAGGGGGGAGAAATATGACAAGACGTCTATCACCGCAAAAGCAGAAATCAGTAAGGGTGCTTAAAAAAAAATAAAAATACTGACAACTTCTGAAATGTTTATTAAGGGAGACTTTTAGCATGAGGCTTTTGGTGAGCCCTGGACGCTGTACGCCAACTCGACAGTACGGCAGGGCAGATGTGCGTCTTAGGGCAAGTGAGAACGTCAGCCCCGTCACTGTACCGGAACATTCCGTGGGAGACATTTAGATGCCATTTTTGGATGTAGGGGTGTCTGGTGCAGGCTGGCAATTTGTAAATGCAACCAGTATTGCCGTTATAATTCTGACTGTAGGTCCCCAATACCTTTTTCTGGTTCAGCCCGGAGTCGTGAAGGTCCTTAGCGGGAACAGTATTAGCTTGCATGATTTGTTTATAGACGACAAAATCGTCGTCATGGTTTGTTTTAATTGCGGATAACCTTCCGTGGTCTTTAAACTGTAATCCACCCCAAGCAGTCGGAAAGTAGGGGGAAAATGGCATTCCATAGGGACTTTGGGATCGCCCCGTGCCTCCATAAATCCTTATCCCGTAGGGTTGCCGTATGAGTAATAACCATATAAATGCATCTAATTTTCATTCGGTAATCCGGAAAAGTATCGCTGTTCTCGGATGTACTGGTTTCTTTTATGGAATTAGTGACGGCTAACGGGGGAATGGCCGCTTACGCTATGTGTGCTCAAGATGGGCAGATGTGCTGCTCCCCTGACGGGGTCGGCTCGCATTCACACGGATCCCTCTACCCTCTCCCACCCCTCACCCCGCCCGTCTCCCATCCGTCAAATCAAAATTTCGTGCCGCGTCTTGGCATCACGTGAATTTTTTACCGCGCACGGGTGCTGTGTGTCCGCGGCCTCTCGCGTCTCCGGGAACTTTCCGGGGTGGGATTTTCTGCTGTTTTTCTTTTCTCCCCAGGATCGCATGTCGATGTGTTTCCCAGAGCAGCCGTGACACATTGGGTGGGTGTGGGTTTATCAAGCTACTTAGGTCCCGGGGCACAGGGACACAAGGACCTCGTCTCCGTTGTTGTCAACACCGTTTTGGGTTAGTCTTCTCAATTGCCTGAATAATCGGTGATTGTCAGCACATTTTTAATTTATTCTTGTAGCTTTATCTAAGGACTGTATTGACGCATGCCTATCTAACGTAATAATTCTTATCGCCCCTTCACTCGCTAACGTGACGTCCCCTCCTCGTGCCTTAAAAACAAACACCTGCCGCACGCCGATAACATCGTTCCTCGGAAACCAAAATCTTCAGGGGAATTCGTAACTTTATTTCCATGTTATTTGTGGAGCGGCTCAATTACCAGGCTGGACACAGTAAATTAAAGCAAATTTAGTGAAATGAGCGGCGCGTTTCTAAAGTGCCGGCGTGACAGCGGCCTGCCTACCCCCTTCCTGCCCGTTTATCCCATTAATTTATGTAAACTTATGCATCCTATTTGTTCCTGGAACCTGCGTTATCTCTTTTGTGGTGTCATATTAACCGAACATGCCAGGAGGCAGGAATCTGGTTTTATTTGTTTTTGTTGTTGCAGATTTTTTTTTTTTCTTCCCCTGTCCCCCCGTTTTTCCTGGGTGGGGGGGGCTCACGCCTCCAGGGCCTGCAGCCTTTACTGCTCCACTTGCAGCCTGTGGACATTGTTGACTGAGAGACATCTGCCGCTATATTATCCACAGCTGTTATCTGAGTGATTGTGTGATGTCGCCCCCCCGTTTCATTTCCCCCCCATACTCCTTTCCCTCTTCTCAGTTTGAAGCGGGTGGGGGGGTGGCCGGGTGTGAGTGAGACCTCTGTGGCGTGCCGGTGTATCGGCGCCTCTGACATTTGTGCAGGGATGTGGGATCGGCTGGGCCGAGCCCGTGGGATTAGCCCGTCTGTCTGGGAGACCTTCATGGGGGTGAATCAGTCGCTCTTAAAAGAAACCAAAAGAGGAAGGGGAGGGGGAAGAGTTTTGTGGCATGACGCGAGCTGCGAGGCAGTGCTGTTTTGGGCGTGTGGAGACGGAACCGAGCGGCGTGATTCAGCCCCCGCTCCATGCGGGCCGGGCCGACGGACGGATGCACTGACTTGCACTGGTCCATTTTAGACTAAATGCGAATGCAGCTTTCAGTCTGTGATGCTGAATCTAATAACACCGCGGATGCAAATGTATTAAAAGTAGGGAAGGGGGGAATTTACAGTGTGACTGTCTCACCTACTGATGGGGGGGGGGGGCACAGGCAGAGGAAAAGGGGCATTTTTAAAGCTCCTTTGCAGTGATGCTCAGGTCTGGCTGACCTGCTCCTTCAGTACATGACAGCTAAGTTTGTGTGGCCTTTCTCTCTGGGGGTGGGTGGGTGGAAGGGAAACGAGCACTGTGTTAGTACCGCCGCCCGTGTGCCGATCACTCTGTGGGCTCCCTCCCTCCCTCCGGCCGCTTGTTCACACACTCCGAGAGAGAGAGGGAGAGAGTGAGAGAGAGTGTGAGCAGCGAGTTCCCTTTTCCTCTCCTCTGGTTTCACTTTTGTCCCGCGACCATTTGTGTGGCTCTTGTTTCTCTCTCTCTCACCACCACCCCAAAAAAAAAGTCAGAAAGACAAGCTGAGCACCAGTCCCTACGGGAGCCTGTCCGGAGCGAAGGCAGTCTGGGGAGGAGCCTGTGAAGGATCCGGAAGCCGCATTGGAGCCCCTTCCCTCCGTCCGGCATTATGGTGCCTCTTTTGGTGTGGATGTTATTGTCGCTTATGGCTGAGGCTGCCTGGAAGGGACGTGGTGGCCTTTATCAATCCACTGTGACGTGCGGCTCTTCGTTAGAGACACCTTCATTCTCCTGTTAATTAGCCCGCGGTTCATCTGTGAGCTTGTGGTGAAAATGGAACCAGCGTGTTAATTAAAGCAGGACCGAGGACTGGACACTGGGTGTTCAGTGCCACCTCTCTCTGTCTCTCACTCACACACACACACACACACACAATACACATATGATGATTGTTATTATTTTTAATAATATTGTTATTAATGTTTCATTTGAGATTGGAATAAGGTGCCGTTCGATTCCAGCGGCTCTGCTCTGTAACTCTGAGGTGTTCCTTTAAAGGCCAAATCGCCAGGCTGCTCGCTGACAAGCCATAATGAAAATGTCCAGTAAATGGAGAGAGGCGGGGAGGAACAGAAAAATCATTTTTTAAAAAATGCATAGAATATGAAGTAATTGGAAGAAATAAGAACAAAGGATGTAATTTTAGATGGTCTTTGGTTTGTTACGGTTTGAATTTTATTTAAATCATAATGGCATTTAGAATAGGTAAAGCTGGGGGCATGTAACGCCACCCCCAAAGTGAAGGGCCTGGAAAGTAGAGAGAGGCATTTTTAGCCCCTTATTTGTCGAGGAACATTAATTAAATTATAAATACCGGCATGCATGTTCTTTTTTGGTTTTTCACCATTTTATTCATCCTTTTTTTTTCTTTTCTTCTTCTTCATCACAAGTCAATTCCGTGCCGTTTTATAGTGCAGAAGTAGTGCGGCTGATTTAGTTATTAATTAGTTAGGCTATTTAAAATCAGCGCGGAGTGCTGCTCTGGCAGACGGATCTCGCCGCGCGAAACGGCCGCGGTGTCGCCACCCCGCCCCACTTTTGCTTTGCTTTCGCCTCCTTTTAGTTAAAAAAGATGCTTCTTTACGACCGGCTAGTAATGGAGAAAACACTAACGTAGCTTCTCCTCGAGGTCTAACCGCACCGTAGCGGCCTTTAAGAAGTCTTTGAGTCCTGGGGAAGAAAGGCACAATATGCAGAGTGAAAACCCGCCTACTGGTTGGCGAATGTCGGTATGTGGATGTATAATATCAGAGTGTCACTGATTCTTAGTTTTGCAGGAATTGTGGGAAACTCAGGTGCTAACAGCCAGCTTACTGGAATCCTGGAGTGCTGAGAGACCAGTGTTCTCCAGGACTAATTCCTCATTGTACTTTTTAGGGTTTGCCTGGTACCGGGCTGCGATCTCTGTGCAGTGGAGAGCGGTGGCTGTTTCAGGGTTTCAGCCAGGGCGCGCCGTCCCTGCGTCCCGGCTCCTCTCGCTCGCAGAGTGGGGGTGCTCCACTTAGTTATGCCGTAACTAATTAAAAAAGGTAAAAAAAAAAATGGTGCTGACTTCTTCCCGCATTGGTAGTCGGTTAACCCCCCCCACTGAGGAAGAGCATCTTCCCGAGGCCCTATGTTGTGGTTAGGGACTTCCCTCATTTATTAGCATATTGTCGCCGGGAAACGGCCCTCGCATTCTCATGGTTAATGGGTTGGAGGCTCTTGTAATGCTACCAATTTGAACTGTAGCATGAGGGGTCAAGTTCGAGCCGGAGGATGTGTTATATTCCCTCTCCAGCCTCACATTTATTAGCGTGCCCAACAGGGACCCCGAGCGAGGTGTAATTTGGCATCCCGAATTTGAATGTCGCCGCCGTCCCCCCCCCCTCCCCCCTCAGGGTTAATTGTGTAGGAAATTGATAGTTCTTTTCAAGTAATTGTGGCCGGGAGAATTTGACTTCCTGCTGTGACGGGGCCACTGTGGTTCCGATTCCAGCGGAGTGACATGCCGGAGGGAGGTGCGGGGATGCCGGGAGGTGCTGGTGCTAATGCCCCCGTGATTGATTGCCGGCCTTCGTCGTGCGCGTGGCAATCAGCGCTGGCCCGTCGTTTGGAAATTGGCTAATCGCGTTAATTGACAAGCCTTCCTTCAGCAGCGCTGACCCCCATCTTGGCGTGGTGGTGACAGTGGGTCGCAGGTCCCTGGACATACCCGCCCCATTCTGGGACCCGGCGCACATCCTAGCCACCGGGGCCGCTCGCCGCCTCCGCGCTCGCCCCGGATCAATGGGGGAGATTACAGGGAGGCTGTATCTGACTGGCCGAACATCCTCTGACCCGATGTAATCTCTGTAATACCCCCTCAGGCAAAGCTGACGGGGTGGGGGGTAGCTCTGCGGGAGCTTCGTCTGCTGCTATACGGTTAGTGGTTATACGGTCATCCCGGGCCAAAATGCCGCCTTCTGTGGCGTTGCCATGCGATGGCGTCCATCACCGTAACAGATTATGCCCGTTACCGTGACTGCTGCTGCTGCTGATGATGCTGATGATGATGATTAATATAATGAAGATGGTAAGTGCGATCTCACTCTGTCCCACGAGGCCCCTTCACATTCCTGTGTTGCCATTGAGGTCTGGCCTTTCTGATTCCTTGACCTTAAAAACAAGCCATTTGTATTTTTCACTTCAATAAAATAGCTTGTCGGTCTATGGCAGATGCAATTTTTAAATGCACATGTTTAGTCTACAGTAATGTTGGCATAAGGTTTATTTTTCAAGGTCGTCTGGCCAAGTCTCCAAAGGGCAGCATCCATCTTCTTGGGAATGTTTCTGTTGCTGGCTTTCTGGAGCGCTCCCTGGTCTCCACCGTCGTTAGTATCTCCCGGAAAATCCTCACAATCAGGATCAGTATGGCGCTCTTCCTGTTTTTTTTTTTTTGCATGAGATGTATAGACGGGTAATTTTACAAAGCCGTGGCACGTTGGATTTTTTTTGGGGGGCATCTATATAGTTTGCTATTGCGCACACAGAAGCCTGGCTGTTTTACTACGCAAAGAAAATCTCACCCTGCGTGTCCTTCCAGTCGCAGATAAACGCAACTTAAATGCAAAGTGTGAATGCATCTCAACAGACTGAGGAAGGTGCTTCATTAGGGCAATAAATATGAGGACAGATGGAACAGTAAATGCATAACTGCAGCGTTTTCTATTGCATTAAGCAGTGTGCCGTTATACATGCATCTCTGCAGGGGTCGTGTTTCAGGTTCCACATGCAAATTTGGATGTTAGATTTGAACTGTAGCATGAGGGCATCCCCCCCCCCCGGAAGATGCTTGTAACGTGTGAGACGTGTGATTCACCTGGGCTGTCGCGGTGGCTTGCAGGCCCCATTCCTGTGACGGAACTCTCCGGATGCGGGAATGCGGTGGTTTTTATCCTATCCACCTCTCTCCTCTGTCCCATTCTCTCTCTCTCTTTCTCTCTCTCGCTTTTCTTCCCCCTTTCTGCTTTTAATGAGAATGTGTTAACGAGAGTGAGAGATCTATTGGGTATAGCACAATTTATCAGAAAGGCATAGGTTCTGAAAAAAAAAGGGGGCCCTTCAAAGAAATTCTATTCTTCTTATTTTTAATGTTTGATGAGACATTGAAAAGTTTTCCAACGTTGTGCCGTCTGAAGCGAACTGAACACAGGAACCGTCTAATCACTCTTCACAGAAAAATGACTTCCAACCAGATTTAATTAACTGATAAGAGGGGCTTCAAATTAATTTTTCAAGGATGTTAGATTTTGATTAAGAAACTCCTAAAAGAAATAGACGAATAATCAATTTTTTAATCAACTTACTCAAATGGTAACTGGTTAATATGGTAATTCCGGCAATTAGGCCAAATACTGTAGTGCACCCATTTCAATGCACCCCCTTAAAGGAATTATAATATCTTTACATCTAATTATCACGGTTATTTAATTTTTTTGTGTGGCTACTTCTCAATTTCACTATTCATTTTTATCATCTTCTATTAGAGTCGTATTCAGATGACAAGTTGGGAACCTTAATAAAATGAAACTTTTTAAACGCTGATCGCTGAATGGGCACTCTGAGTGAGTCCCCCTCACGGCGGGACTGTGTGCACGTGGGGCCTGAAAGGGAGACGTGCTTAAAATGGCACTTTGCTTCTTTTTCCAGTTAATTTCAGAGGCGTTTTCAGATTCCCGAAGATTTTGGTGTCTCTTCCCCCTCGTGTGAATTAATGGTGCCGAGCTTCTATTACCTGCCGACTTTGGCCAAATGGAGATATTTGGACGAAGAGAGTTTCTGTGACGTTGTTGTCGTTTGGATTTTCTAATGCCATTTGAAATGCTTCCATAAATCAGAGTGAAGAACAGTTAACTTATCTGGGCAGTTATAAGGGCAGTTAACTTATCTGTATGAACTGTGGTGAACAAGGGTTGGCGAATTGGTTGGGGCTTGTAGGTGCCAAGGGCACTTTTTGGGTGATGCACACAGATGCTAGCTAGCAGCCTGTGAACCAAGAACATCCGTGTGATTTTTGCACATCTCTGCACACGGTGTGCTGGCTGTGCAACGGTTAAAGAGCTAGACCTGTAGCTGAAGGCTTTGAGTCTCAGGAGAGGCATTTCTGTTGAACCTTTGAATCAGACACTTGAGCAGAAGTGCTTTGGTGGTAATCCAGCTGTTTGGGTGAATGTTAAAATGTAGGCTTGTCAATCGGTGTCATAATGTTAATATTTACTGTACATGTTTGGTCCATGAATGTTCTCAGTTTCTGACATTTTGCTCTGGGTTGATCTCATTGCACACGTGCGACGCATTTATGGCGCCGGTTCTAGCATCTTGATTCACACGAGCGTCTCGTGCGAGGCACAGACTGGCACAAGCTCAATATTGAACGTAGATATTCAATTAGCGAAACTCATTAGCAAAACTTGGCGTTTGTTGTTGTTTTTTTATCCTCTGCCCCCCCCCCCAATCCCTGGCTCTGAATCAATGGTTTTGATATGCTAATTAGCGAGTAATTTCATTTCAAAAGGCCGCAATTAACAGCGGTGTTGTGGACACGATGAAGTTAAGCGGCGTAATCTAATTTGCATTAGTAACGAGCAGGGAGTAATTAGGGGACTAATTAGACACTTCAGACAGCACTTGTGTTTACTTTCTTAATGAAGTGGAGTTTCTCTCGGCAGCCGGCGTTTGCCGGGCGACGGCGTGACGGTGGAGCCGCCATGGCAGAGGGCTGCCATATGGTTTACAGATTGCCTCTAATTATGCGACTGGTACTGTTGGGTTAGCAAGCAGCACCCGTGCCACTCGCTCTCCAGGACCCATCAAAGGGAGTCCTTTTCGGCTCGTTAGCAGATGCCACGCGCGCGACTGGATACACATGGCTACTGCTAGGATCACCTGCTACGAGGCCGGTTAGCCGCCATAGCGCCACCCAGTGGAGATCGGGAGGAACGCAAACTGATGTTATAGGGCTAGCCTCATTGTCATAGAATTATTTTGCTGCCCCTTTCCCACTTTTTTCAGTGCCGTGCCCCAGATGTCCTCTCCATTCAAAGGCCATGGAAAGTCCCCCCCTCCCCCCTCCCCTACGCCGCCACCCCCCTCCTTGGAAAGCAAGCCAGTTCTCGGCCGCAGAATACAACATGAAATAAGGCTGGGAGCTGCTGGCGCACTTTGGAACAGCACTGCCCAGTGCACGGAGAAGATCGCCCGCGACGTGCGAAGCCGCGGGACGCGTCCAGAAATGGCGGCGGCCGCGGCGGTGTCGTGGGATTTGCGCGCTCCCGCCGTGCGAGACACCATCTATCTGCTCCCTGTGCCCGGCTCTCTGTTTTCCCTCTCTCTGGGAATAAGCGGCCCCTTTGACCGGCTGTAGGCTCGGTAAACAAGGTGCCCGTGTTGTTTCAGCCTCTGCGTCAACACGAAAGCTGGCCTCGCCGTGGCAACAGGCGGCTGGCAAACATTCCATGGGCCTTTCCCGGCTTTGTCCAGCGAGCAAGTATAAATTATCCCTGCGCTTTTGTTAGAAATTAACGACCATGCACTACTTTTTTGGGCGGAGAAGGAGGATTTATAATTTAAGATACCTTTTTTTACTTTTTTTTTTAAGTTTAAGTGAAAGGATTGGGGTTAAGTTTACACTTTGAAAGATGTGCTTGGGATGAGGTTTTGCTTGAGGTGTCCCACCTGTGGCACATTTTCAGGAGGACACTGGTGAGGCTGGTCAAATCTTTTGCTTTTGTGTACGATCAGGCCTCAGTCTTTTGGCAGGTGTGGCTGTAAGTGAAGGAGATCCGGGCAGGAGGGTTCAGAGTAACAGCATTAGCAGTTAGTGAAGGCAGAATCTCTCCCATATCATGGAAAATGAGACACCGCTCCAATAAAATGCTGCTCAGTCTCCGCAGCTGTTCCTGGAGTCCCGTTATTAAACGGTAATCCGCATCTTTAAAAACCGAATTCCCTTTTTTTTAATTAAGGATAATTCTTATGTATCCTTTGGAGGTGGCCCACACGGAGTTTACACAGTTTCAATGCGGCGCAGAATATGGCACCTGATTGTCTCTCGATGAGCCGGCCATCAGTCGCTTATGATTTGAGGAAGCGCCCGCGAATGCGCCTGGCTGCCCTGCAGCTGCTGTTCTGGACCGCGCTGTTGGGCAGGCCTCGCCTCACTCCGGGGATAGTGTTTGGCGTGGAGGGCAGGCCGGGCCGCCCAGCAGCAGTAGAAGTGTGGGTGCCTGGCGCAGGCCCACTCGGAGACCACCCGATGGCTGTTTCCGGAAACACCGGCGAGCCGTGTTTGGGCGTGTGTTTTAGCACAAATATAGAACCTTATTTTTTGGAACAGGGGATGAAACGTTTCGTTCTGAATAGGCGGAGGAGCCACAGAATTGCCCGGGGCCTTGTCGGACCTTGTGCCGTAGCGTGACCTTTTTTTTTGTTTGGCAGGAAGAGGGCTGGTGTTATCTCAAAATGAAGAGGTTAAAAACGGGGTTTATCCCTGGCGATTTCCATTCGGACACGTACCCTACCCCCCCCCCCCTCCCCCCCCTCCCTCCCCTCCCCCCCCCCCTCTCCCTCTCTTTCTCTCCCCCTCCCCCCTCCCTCTCTCTGTTTCACTCCCCCTCCTCCCTCACTCTTTTCCTCTCTGTTTCAATCCCCTCCTCCCTCTCTCTCCCT
>JAODKM010000136.1:13916-33333 GCA_026780845.1 Petrocephalus sullivani
ACACACACACACACACACACACACGTGAATATGGCACGACGTTCCACACGCTTTCATAAGACGTTCCCTTGCGGTTAGATTCATTTCAGCAGGTTCGCAGATATGAATTCCTCTCGGAGCTCCACCGCCCCTGACAATCCAGCCGGAGAATCACGCTCGGCAGACTGAATCGGAGCCGACTTGGTGCTCAGAAAGAGGGGAGAATGAAGCGAGGCCACCGAGGTCAGGCCACCAATAGCGCCGTGATGTCACAAGCATTAGCCATGCTTATTGATACACATGGCTGGACATCTTGGGGAAACGCGGCAGTAACCAAGGAGCCATGAGCATCCATATCATCACAGGAAACAACCAGCAGCCAGCTACACAGAAAGCCTGCCAATTAACCGACCCATAAAAATGCACATAATTGCTTTATAGCGCTTCGTGTTTATTTCTACGCAGCTAGACTATAGATAGCCTACTTTCAACAATATGTGACTGCCAGGAAAACTGTTGCATCTTTTACGGTTGTTAAAGACCAGTGTTACAGCCCCCACGATCGTAAAGCATGCATTTCTTTTCAAGAATATGCATAGCTTATAAAAATGTTTCGCTGAATTTGATGCAGGTCTGAACAGGATCGTATACTCAGCATGGGAAGGGAAAATCGTCTTCCATTAATCAGAGTTATAGTAGCTGGCTGCCTTGCCGCGCAAATCAACTATTTCTCTCGTCTCAAGTGGAAATTATACTGACATTTTGACTGCCTTGACAATAACCAAACATGTCGCATTGATAAGTTCTTAATGCTTTTATTAAGGTTCCATATATCATCACGACAACAGTCGTGGCAATGCAGTATATCCAACAACATTCTAAATACAAATTGTATATGTACATGGTAAATTATACAATTTGCAGATTAATAATGTATATGCTCCTAAGAAAACACATTTGTTGCCACTCGTTTATTGCCAATGTAAAAATTACAAAACACGGTGCTCATGACTTCTTTCAATTCTAGTGAACAAATTGAACGAACGCTTTGAAACGACGTAAAGCCAAATTATTGTCCTTGGTACAAAACTAAACGATTACTTTAAAATTGACATATTTGGTGTGGCACATTCTTATAACGTGTCTAACAGGCCTACTGTACACAGACTAAGGCAGATAAAGAACGCCACGTGCTGAGAAAGGCGCCGAAATACAATGATAAAAACATCATTTTGTTCCCCCAATATACATTAACATCGATTACCAAGGATCACCGAGTAGATGTACGGTACATCAATGCCTAGTACTTTTAAATGGGACATGGTTTAACAAAATTAAGTCATGTCTTAGATGGAAATGTAACAGGCTTGTAATACAATGTATTACGCTATTCCACTAGTTAAAAAGAGGACCGGCCGCACATTTAATCTCCATTGACGTAATATGGTATCTGTAAGTTATGTTAACATGTAACGTTAATGTGCAAATTTCGAAACTCATATTTAAGATATAATCGAAGGCTCCGCCAAACTTTGTTCTTCAGTTGTGATTAAAGCTATCAGCCACCCTTTTCGTCACGGAAGGAAGGGATACACATTTTCTCGTCGTAATACATAACAAATGATACAATGTACTAACATACATTGGATATATTCAAAACGGTTATTGAATGAGAATAAAGATTTCACAAAATTCTACGTATTTAGGTTTCCAAGCTACGAGCTACACAAACCGAAAACTAGGCCTCTATACGACGTTACACTTGATAAAAGGCCTATATTAATTATCAGACAAAAAAAAATGTAGATTTAATCATTTCTATTTAAAAAGGTGAATAAGAATTTTGTATTTCAGCCACTAAATTTGTACATCATATTTGACTGTGAGCCTTTTATAGCAAGGAAGGTACAATAAAACAAAACTTACGGTTTACGTAACAAGTGCACGCGACGTCGGTCTTCGAGTCTGCGTGGTCATTCATGGCAATTAGCATCAGGGTAATGAGCGACGCCAGTCCAATTTTCCATAATTTATATTAAAAAAAAGAAAATCAATAAGTCTGGTTTGTTACACCAGGTAACGCCGTTACTGAACCCATTAATATTTAGAAACAGTAAATACAGGTATAATATTTACTATACTTGCTATTTATAATCTGATCAACTTTATTATATTATAAAGAAACTATTATACGGACCCAGTCTCCGGGTAGGCCATTATGTGGTCACACTGGACATGCACACCCATCTGGCTTGTTATTCTTGTCTCTCACTTTGTTAAACGCCTAAATCTTCATCCCATCAATTAGTCTGGAATACTCAGACATTCATTAATACCGACTGGCAACCGTTTAGTGATGCAACGGAAAAATAAAAATTAAGTACTCGGCCTGTAATTATGAAGTCTAAACAGTGAGATGGCCAGGCCTGTACTCTCTACAGAAAGACACTGAATAAGCCATGGAATATGCAGGATTCTCTCTCTCACACACACACGCGCTAAAATAAAAAGTAGGCCTACAGAGACCACGCAGAAAAATATTTCTGAAGAATAAAATGCGTGGTCGGTTTGGCGTTATATGTTGCCTACATGTGTAAACTTTATTCACGACAATACGAGTTATGATCAAGCTTAACGAACCAGATTTTCTACAGCTGTTTAACATAACGTAAGAAATTATTTTTCTCTCGTAAAGAATAGGGTGTAAACGACTATCGGACAAATCACTGTGTAAAATTACTTCATAGGGGCATTTTCAGAAATCAATTTTAAACACGAGGACATTTGTTCTACCCACATTTATTTACAGAAACACGTTAAAAATTGAGGATTTCACTCATTATCAGTATATCTGTTGATGACACAACGTTCAAAATCTCGCCTACTAATTTATACTGCCTTCTTAATGCCTCTGTCCCGAATATATACACTAAAACAATAAGCACATGTAAAATATAACGACGTCAACATCAAACGATGCATTTGCCGGGCTTTTCCCGTCTCTGCTCCAAACCCTGCAGGGTTTCAGTTAAAGGGCTCTTTACACGCACTCCTTGATTACGCCACTGTGCATGCGCACTCAGCCCGATTCCAAACAAATTAAACGCATTCCTCACTAATTAGCAGTATTTGGGCACGCCTCTTTCATGTTAGCCATTAAGGCACATCACACTGTGGCAAAATAGTCTGCAATATTATGCTCAATTCATTTTTCCTTAAATTGGAATTATTATCAATTTGGAATGGTATGGTGAGGCAATTTGTGCAAGAGTGTTGAGCAAAACAATGTTGATATGTAGGTAGTATACATTTTACCCTTATCCAAGAATGACAATGAAACAATTTGCAATATGACATTTTTATAATCTATTAATAAACAATATGCTCTACAAATAAATACTTTTCAGCATGACCATGGCGTATGCTCGAACCTTGCACCCAGAATACTCGCGTTTTTAATTTGCAAGTCTGCCTTAAAGCCATCGTTTTCGGCATATTCATAGCACACAGCAGCTACGGTTCGCCTGGAAGAAGGCTCAGCATAATTCGCATTTAACGAGATGTAGTACTGTAACTTATGTTACTGAGAACTTCGTCGTCGAAGTACGGAAGTGTCCGAAGGTGATGCAGCGGAAAGTTTCCGTCGGAAAGTCGGTATGATCAATTTGTTCCCCATTACCCATAATGCCAATGTTTAATTTATGTAAAAAAAAAAACTCAGAGGGCTATAGGCAGTATTTCGATGCATGCGGCAGAAGAGAGGCTTAAAATGAACGGATTGCGGCTCTGTCCTTGGTGCTGAAGATGCCGTTATTTCGATTCAGCCTTCAGCCTCTCTTGAAAGTCCATAGCAAATTCGGAGGGTTAATTTTGGCCGAAAATGGCCAATAAAGACAGAGCAACTACACGCTAAGAAAAAGAGAAAAATAATACATCTTGGCTTGTTGTTATCACAAGAAATATTAGGCTATTCCAATTAATTAGGACATTTCCGGATGCGAATTTGCCGGATAGGTAAATGCTAACAGCAGGGCACAGGCGAATGTGCGGATTTCCCGGGCTGTATAATTCGGTAACGTTCGGTAACTTCGCATATCATAGAGCAGCGGGGGCACCGCGCCACCGCACGAAGGGCGCCACAAAGTCTACAGCAGCAGGAGAGTCAGAAAACCTTCCGATTGTAACCTGGATGGATGAACCGCAGAGGCAAAGCGAGAGCCCACCAAAAGCAGGACATAATTTAACTAAAATATCATATCCGTAAATACGTACCGAATATTACAATCCCTCTGTGTCACTTTAGGCACACTAGAGATAGAACGGGCATTTCAATGTGACAACACAGAGGCATATCAAATTTAATAAAAATGAAATGGATTTACATTATTTCAATTCCCATTTCCTCTTTATTTGGGAGCGCATATTCTTTTATAATAATATTTACCTGACGTATAGCCCTACGTTTATATTTGATTCCTGTAGTAGATAGAACTGTGATGTACAGCTCTGTTCAAGGTGGAGAAAAATGAACAATGACTGTACTTCTGTCCATGGACACTATAATATATAAAACGGATATGCATGCAGGATGCATTATTTTTTACCGTACAGATAATTGAGACAAGGGTACAACAAAGTCGACACCAGTCCCCACAGAATTACCTCTGTGATGTCACCCCACATCACAAGAGTTCTAATTTGCAAAAACCCTCGGACTGTCAATTTGTTGTACCATAAAAGCAAAAAAAAAAAAAAAAATGCAATTATTGAAGGACCTCTCAAGCGAGGGGCCCCTCTTTGTCAGGAAAGAATATGGACCACGTCTGTCGTTTTTCTATCATTTTAATATGTCGTTTTTATACTTTCGAAAATAAACCTTCAGTTTTATTTTCCAAATACGTCGTTTAGCTGTCAAATGATAAATGACCACTTCGATGTAAATTCAGATCTAAAACACAGACATCAGTGCTATACTACTAATGGCTTAAATGCCACGTGACGGTAAAGGTCCCATATTCACGTCACGAAACGTCAGCCTTCTCTCGGGACCTGTTGCCTGTAAAATATGTACACAAAATAATCTATATAAAAACCCTATAATGTGTCAAAGGAATGACATAACTGGCAACTTTGTTTTAATGTTATAACAAATTACTGATATTAATGTTATTTCTACTACTATAATGGGACGATCAGCTATAAACATTTATAAGCAACTTTAAACAGATTTTTTTCCCAACCGAATGGTTAAACTCGTTAAAACACCACTCGGCTCTCTTATTTAAAAATATCAGGGGATTTTTGGTGTGTGTATTTTGTGTATTTCTCCAAATATATAATGAAAGTTGACATACATAGATTGTACCGTTTGTTCTATATAAGCTTTTAAACTACACACACACACACACACACACACACACACACACACACACATACTCGAAACCGTTTGAAAAGCTTGAATTCATAGCAATTTTCAGTGTTGTATATCCTTTGGAAAACCGCAGCACTACTCCATTTAGAACTATTAAACACCTGTATCGTTCGGAAAAAAAAAATAAAAATATATTAAAAAAAAAACTTTCAAACTGTCGTTTTGATTGAAGAATTTCTTCATGCCAACACAAACCGCCGCTTAAAGCTAAACCGACTGCTAGGAAACGATTTATTTTGTGCCCTCTCTTAGCTTATAATAATAAAATATATTTTTAAAATCCAAATCTTTTGTACCTTTGCCAAGACTCTTTCGGCCCCATTGTTACCCTTTCCAAAAGGCCCGATTAATTAATTTCACACTGTAGCTCTAGAGAAGATTTTCCCACAAACAAGTGACCGAGAAAAATGTAGTCCCCAAGAAAAAAAAGTCAACATCAAGTTCAACAACGCGCTGGTGCTCATTAGCATGACAATAACGTCTGGGAGCCCTGAAGTCTTCTTAACAAGAGGGTCTGGCGTCAAGACACTCCACCTCCCAGACCCCGAAACATTTTCCCAGGCTCCTATAACAATCGCACAACTGTTTGCTTTAAGCACAGCGCAGAAGCCACCAAGTTCGCCTCGTGATTACTTAGCAGAGAGGCTTAGAGAGATTTGGCCGAGGCCGCACCACGTATTGTCCTGCATTTCTCTGACAAGAATTGCAAAATCACAAAATAAAAAACAAGGGTTATTTAAAAGCACAAACAACAGTAACAGGATGAACATCATTCATACTATTTTACCATTAGCACCAAATCCGGGAAAATATGCTATACCTCAAATTAAAATTCTCCAAATACTAAATTTTTCAACCACTAATTTTTAATAATGCGCATATAAATGCATATACTTGTGAATCTCGGCAAGAGCACAGTCGTTACCAGCAATGTTATTAAATTAAATATAAAAACACGTACTTACTTGTCGAGGCCATTTGAGATAATCCAACATTATGTGCATACTTGAAATAAAGTCCATACATACACGTTTCTGATATTTCTTTCCTTACTATTAGAAATATACATGAAAAAAATGAGCGGCGAGTGTAAATTTACAAGACTGAACGTGAAAATAACCAGTGATATCCCGGGTTCGAAGTTCTCCGTAATCGATGAAGTGCAAGACCCCAAAAACTACATTGAAAAATACATCCCGTGCTGAACAGCGAGATTTCGGACTCCGCCATTACTTGTGGCTGACTAACCTGAGACCGAGGAAGTTGGGGGCAAAGAGGACTCCCCGATTTCTGTATGCATCCAGCCTCGGGTTGCGTTTTCCCCGCAGCCGAGGAGGGTATCTGTCCAAGTCCGTTATTAGTGCCCTCCACTGGCCCGGCTGTTGCGAACGTGTACAGAAACTCAAATAGCGCAGATCTTATATTCATTGTCCATTGTGAACTGATGCCTATTGTTCCAACTCAGCGTGATCGGGTCCCCCTCCTCTGCCCCAAGTGCGCCTTATATATCTTATCAATCATTTGGACATAAGCAAGAGAGACAGACGTATAAAAACAGACAGACAAAAGACATACAAGACATACGTAGATGCATTAGACATAAATACAGACTGGGGGAGAAGGCTGAAAGCCATTACACTTCAGCTGCGGAAGCGAGCAACGTACTCAAGGCATCACGCTCTGCAAAAAATGAAAAATATTTACCCATAGTAGTGTGCCTTGGCATAGTCCATCTTTGTGCAACCAGTTAAGATCATTTATACACTTTCACGCCTCCCTTAAATCTATTTCACTTAAAAAAAACTTTGTTTAAAAAAAAATCCGAAATGCCTTTGACCTCATCCGTAAAATAAATAATTTACCCAAAAGATATAATTCACCCGTTAGGTTCCCCGTTTAATGTGTTTCTCCATGCGCCGATGAGGGCTGCCGTTATCACAGGCGTGGTGGCACTCTTCCAAGAGCTGGTGGTGAAAATTACTCGTGCCTTAAGTGTTGCACCAGCGCAAGGACGTAAAAAGGGGGGGCTGGCATGTGCATCTTCTGCCATATCTGTGCCTCGTCGCCTAAACTATCACTTGCATCAGCCGCACTTCGAGGATCGCAAATCGCACGGAGAATATAACGATCGTACACGGCGGCGGCCAGTCGGTCCGGTTATAAACGACGCGCGACGTCTCACTTCCGAAAAGATGAGCCGGATAGCAGGAGAGGTACGCGGAACACGGAGCTGCCGTCCAAATAAAATAAGGGCGGACTCGAGAGCCAAGTGAAGGGGCTCGTAACACGCATCTGTGATACTGCAGGATGGCAATGAAAACTATAGGCTCTGGACAACGTTGTTTGTCCAGGAGGAGGAACATGCCAGCGCATCCGTGCACCGATTAATATTAGTTTTATGCTGAAATCGCGGACGGTATGATAGCGATTCTTCGTCCCGGCGCACAGCAGAGGAGCAGCGTTTCCACTCACCGTTGACTTGGCAGATACCAAATAGTGTTGACTCAAGATGTCCACATTTTACTACGTGCGTGACTGCGTCCTGACGTCAAGCACTGGGATAGGTCATTTTTGGCCATATTTTTACAACATTCTGAAAGGTGTATTGCTTAAAACATGGTACATGAACGTCGGCCCGGCGTTTATTCCTGTGAAAAGGCAAATCTTACCAACTTGCCAATTTTTTTTTTTAAATATCCATAATAGCGGTTTTCAATTGCCATCCCCTGATATGACATGATAGAAAATTATGCGTAACCATGCACACTGTAGATTTTATCTGCCCCCGTAAGAAAATTTGCTTCGTTAATTTCGGTACTGCAAAAATAGCACTTATGTTAAGATTTTAAGGCATTAACTATCCAGATGGTTTAACATTAGAGTATTCATCTTCGGTTTATGCATCGTCTTCCGAACTTTGCAAACTGTTTTTTTTTTATTGTGAACCCATTTAAAATTTTCCAGTTCTACCTAAACTATATGATAACACGTACGTCACTTGGGTTCTTTACAAGGGACCCTACGACCTTAAGAACCTTGACGATAACCTGCTTACACGACACACACACAAACACACACACACACACACACACACACACACACACACACACACACAAAATCACAGCCAGCCGTGTTTTTAAACATTTCAGCACTGCGATCGGCTTAAATTCGAGTAGCCTTGAATCATACCGACATGCTTCCGAACCATGGCACATATATACATGTATTTGTAGTTTGTTGCCGAATATAACTTATGAGTAACTGTGTATAAACTGTCGTGTATAAGTCGTGGTAAAATGTAAGCAAGAAATGATAATATTTTATGGCCCACTACAGACTCATATGCGCATAAAATTGATAGTGTAAATGTATGCATTACCAAGCAGCTCCATTTCGACGAAGGATATTTTGAAGTTGCAGGACACAATACACTGGTACAGATATTAACGCAGTTTATGATAGATACATTTGTTTCAAGTGTGACTAGAAGTACATTGATTTAAGGGAGAAAAATACTTTTAGTAAGAATAAGATGATTGCAAAATAATACGTATTATTATTACCATTATTATTACCGTTATTTACTGTAAGTCGAACATTATTATTATTATGAAACAAGAGCCTAGGCGCGCGTTACTGTTGAAGGGCGGCCGCTTACCGTCTATAGGCGGACGGTCCAAGACATTATGCATAATAGGAATATCAGCATTTCGAAATATTTCGAAGGAAAATTTGCCCCTAATTATTGTTTGTTTTTCCTGAACAGTTTTCATAAATTAAATGTTTAAAGATATTTCCTGGAGGTCAAAATTACACGGTTGTACAATTCCAAAATAAAAAATAAGGATGCGGTTTTATAATTCGACGTTCAGTCGTTAATAATATGCGTTATTCATTTAGGTAGAAATCTGGAAAAGAATTACACCGGAGAAGTGAATTCGTAAGACATTAAATAACTTGACACGATTTGCGTACTGAAGTAAATCAGAAAAGGACCAAAGACATTTCGCATTTTGAGTTAGTCATGTCGAAGACATCTGGACACTTGTAACTGGTCACCGCTCCCCAATGAAGTAAACGTTACATGCACAGGTGCCCGTGTGAGGAAACAACGAATCCGTAATATTACACATGCACAGCTACGCTGAAATAAAAGGACACATCAACATTGCCCAGCACTGCTTGCGAAAAATAATGACAGCTATCAGACCGAGCCATTGAATCGTTAAAAACACAAATGTAACATTTAGAATGCAATTGTAATTAGCAACACAAAGAATGCAGAACCTAAGACCGTGACTCAGGGTGACATTCCGTTTGCTTAATGATTAGGCTATATACCTGTGGTACGTTTAAATACACCCAGATTTTTTTGTAAATTGCATTAATCTATTACTTGTAAATATTTTCGTCAAAATACGACATGATCAAGCCAAGTTTTAACGTGTCCCTACTCGTTTCTTTAATAAACCAAAAGTGATTGTTGTTCCACGGCGAGCCGCCGACTTGCATAAGCGATAACATCGTTACAATAAAGGAACAGCGACACTCTTTGGAAGTCGCCGTGAAAGCGCGATAACTCCGGACAGCGCTCATGCGGCGTTTAAAACCGGCAATCTGTCGGATCAGAAAGTTCTGTCGATACATCAAGCCTCTTTGAGATTCTGCCAATCAAATGTGAAAAAATGGGTATAAGGGTTGGCCCACGTGCCACCAGTATCCTACTCAACGACGCTATGAAGAGGTAATTTTTAGATTCTTTTTAATTAGAACGTCGTAGTTTTATGGAAAACGGGTATTTATAATCATATCAAAAGTTGATTTGTTATGAATCCAGACCTACATGAAAAGACAGGCCTGCGGGAACGGAAAAGAGGAAAAAAGCTTTATACGAACATTAAACTGTTACAATGAAAATCTTAATGAATCAAAATAATTATCATGATGCCAGATCTACGGATGTGTTCAACAAAGACAACCAAATAAAAATAAGGACTACTTATTGAGAACGTTTAACTGCACGCCTTTACTTCCCGAGGATTGCGCGCTCGTGGCCACGCAGCAATTACGTATAACAGATATTCGCAGAGCAAAAGGGAAAACACGCAATACTTTAATTTAAAATAGCCAATTAACTTTTATTAAATAATTATTCTGGCCAAAAGAAGGGATTCGGAGGTCACAGACGTACCGTATTTCTGCCTTGAAGGCACTAAAACATCCAACACCAGCAAACCAAAAAGAAAACGAGTATTTTATTTTAACATAAAACACTCGACAATTCAGTTTCAATCAAAAATGCGTTATGCATTGTAAATGGGGGAATTACTGAAAACATACACAAATAAAAAGCGATTCATAGATACACATGAAGCATGACTGCCTGGTTTTAAAGACTACTGAGCCTTTATTTCAGTACGATATCTAAAAAGTCAAAAATAAGTAAAGAAGTGCATACAATTTGACAGCCGCCGTAACAGATTTTTAATATTTTACTTGATAGTTCAAGCTTGACAGCCACACTATTTCCATGGATATTTTAGCAAGCGGCATTCCAGGTTCGTACAAGGCAGCCATCGGCCCCATCGTCTGACCCCAGTTTAGATTCTACCCAGGTATGCGACTCTGGTGCATTACAGTACTGTAATTAATTTACAATTTAAGAGCTGTATCGGTTTAAGATCACGATTATTATTTAAGCAATATTTTATTATTTTTTACGTGGTTTAAGGTTGTTCGTCTTAGCAGTACCACTGTGCATTATGTAATATTTATGTAATAGTTACGCCTGAGACCCTCACACAGGTGGAAACTATAGCACATGCTAAATTCTGGAAACCGTAAGCTAACCAAGTACCGTTTCAGTGTACACCAAGGAATATGGTGCTTGATTCCACGTGTTACAAAACACAAGGTGTGTCCCAATACCCCGTGTAAGTGAGCTTCTTTAGACTGTGCAAAAATAATATTTATATATTTTATATATAACACACACATACAGAAACGGGACGCACGTCTTGATAGTCTTCACTTAGGCTAATAACAGCCGCGTAGCTGTGGGGAGGAATGCAGTCGTTCCAAACTAAGCCACGTCACAGCAGCGCCGCAATTCCTTCCGAATTTAGTCACTTTCGGGCCTATGCATATTCTGAACGCAACCACTGTCAGCCCGTCATAAAACGTTTTTCTCCATCAGATCATTTAACCACTAAGGGCGCTGGTCAGGTCACCAAACATTTGATGTGTTGGTTTGAGCACAAAGCGAAACCCTTCCTCCAATTAGACAAAATATGCAACTTTGTACACAATTACTCAACGTTTTTAATTTAGATTCTCTTGGTTAAGCCCCACATTCTGAGTCAGCGGGAATTTAGAGCAAAAATCCATGCCTATTTCAATATTACTTTATAGAAGCCAGGTCACGTGAAACATTTGTGAGCCACGTCGGTTAACAGTATCCTAGCATAATACCTGCAAAGGCATTGCCCTGTATCCTATCCTAATTATATTAGCCATATAGTCACACACACAACGCTGATCATGGTTAAAGAACATTGCCATACTAAAAATAGCGGAAAAAACATTCGATGTAAAATTACCGAAATAGAAGTTTCTAGTGTAACACGGAAAAAGTTATAATGGTATCGCAATCCAACTGAAATCTTTCAAAACTGTAAACCAATTTGTTAAATATACATTAAAGCATTATATACACATCAATCTTGCAGTGCGTCATTTCTCAACCCAGTCCCAAGAGGCCCCCAGCCAGCCCACGTTTTTGCTTCCTCCCAGTTGTCCACACCTGTATAAGGTATGCAGTGTCCTGATTGGCTGCATGGTTCAGGGGTCTGGCTTGAGAAACACTGTTGCGGAGCAAAGTGTTTATATGTAGGATCCAATATCTGTACATCATAACATTAACTGTGACATCAGAAATTGGGGTTTTAGCAGATACAAGACATTCTAAACTATTCCTTTACGTTTGTGCACCAGTGAAGCTATCAAAAATCACGTTTTACGCAAATGTACAGTACTTAAGACAACCAAACAAATGGCACGAGCTGGCCAAAATGTTTATTATAGAGAGAAAACGCGGGGTGCACAATCAGTACCCCTCTCCGCCACGTGCGGCGCTGTGCCATGGTTGCCATCAGATCAGGCTGGATAAAACGTCTTGCAAAAGGTATGTAACAAGCAAAGCAAAATGGTTCTTTGTGGCTTTCTCGATGAGAATTTTTATGCATGTTTTGATCCAACCAGAACCAATGATGCACATATTTTTACTGCTCAGACGTAAAAAACCAGTGAGCGTTGCAAAGGAACTGGCAAATATCAATAGCAGCAGCGCAAATGGCCGAATTATGCGAATATGTTCATTCTTTTCCATTATGGCCCTGAGGGGAGGAGCCACTGGGAATACAGAAATGGGTTCGAAACGAAAATGGCTCAAGCTGTAGCTAAACCGCTTAATAAAATGGATTTAATACTCCCCCCACTTATGACAATCCGTTCATTGCTGAAAAGCTCCCACGTGCCGTATGCGGGTTCTGCGTCCCTGTACGGCTCAGTATAGCCACCACAGGTGAGCTACTAAATTTACTCAAGGCAAATAATTATATGCATTAAATCTTAAGAGCAGGCCATAGAAGTGTGGGGATTCGTATTCATATACGGAAAGGGGTTCAAATATTCTAAAGGGGAAAAAAGTGTCGAAACACTTAACAGTCCGTAAAAAGTTCGATTCTAGATATACGTGTTCATGTACTTATTGCAATAGATTATCTAGATTTAGATAAAATGTGTATAGGTGTCTGGAATTTTAAGTTACCCGAAATGTAGGTAACTAATGACGTCACGAGTATAGTGCACCTTAAAAGAGAAGTTATTTCCCTGAAGAGCACGAGCCAGTCCCAGTCGCTTGCAGAAAGGCATCCCCCCTGCAGGCTCCCAATTAACTGAACGGTCCGACTAAATTAATGGCGTTTACAATGAGAGAACTAATTAGTATCCACATAACCACGCTCCTGGTCGGGAAAGGTAAAGACCAGAACCGACCCTTATAAAAGTAATAGCAATACTTTCGGAAAGTACCCAATGTACTCAGCTGTGAAGCAACGCACTTGAAAAGTGACAGTTAAGTAACAATCAGCATTTCAACTCACTCCACTGGTGATGAAATGTCATAATGATACATTTACGTACGGGTATTAACTATAATTTATGCGGATAACCATAATTTAGTTATTACATTTAGTTATTAATTCAAGATGTACACAACACCACAAAAACCACGTGGTTAAAGTAAATAAACTTCGTTATGCAACATCTCCCGATAATTTCAGATTAATTGCTTATAAACATGCCTTTTTACCTAGAATGTTACTGCAAACAGTATGGTGCTATATAACGTAACATTTCAATTAATGTTACAGTAGTATACAGAAACTGCTACTGCAAGCATTAAAACTACGTAGCCAGGGAATATTAAAATAATTTGAGCGTGATAACAGAAAATGCCTAGCGATGTACCGAATCTGGTTTTCACAAACTGACAAAAAACAAATCAAGGTTATTGATTTTCGTGAAATTAATTAAGTAAAAACAAAATTTGATGGGAAAACTAAGCAAACAATAACTTTTACTTGTTTGACTTTTGGTAGCCTCCCGGAAGCGACAAACAAGTCATCTAGTAAGCAGCTTTTCTTACGCACGCAAAAAATATATTATTACTTACCGGCTAAAAAACATTTGTTACTCCCAATAGAAAAGAACAAGTCGCCGGAGCCCGCAATATCGTGGAAAAGACTAGCGCCCCACTGCCTGTGCCTTTTAATTGAGAACAGGCTGAGTTTTATGGTAATTAGGATCCCCATCAGACGTAACAACATGTTGGAAAGAAAGGGAGGGCGCGAGGGGCAGGCTCGCGACTCCCTTTCCCATGCATTTCCGACGGTCAAGTTCAAGCGCGCGGTCTTCGGACGGCAACTTCTGGCCAATTGCGATGCAGACCGCGTGCGTGCAGCAGCCCCCCGGCTGGTTTCGGTGCCCCGGAGGGGGGTGCGTGAGAAACGGGCGGGTGCGACACAAAGTATAAATTAAACGGCATAAATTAATGCTGCGCGGCTGCCCACCAGTGTGTCGATGCGGGCCTATTAACAGGCTATATGATATAAAATATAAAAAGGAAAAAAGTCTAATACCAGCCGACGAATTTTACCAAATATAAAATCCCAAGACTAATGCAACAAATAAGTTGCTATTCTACACATGCATCATATTCTAACAAAAGTTCGTAACATCAGGGCAAATAACACATATAATACTCCAACATATTTAGACGTGACGTACACTGCAGGTGTGGGCTGCATTATCCACACTCATTGAACAAGTAAAGGAAACAAACAAAAATATATAAACTGACTAATTTATAAAGGGGGCTATGGCGTACAATAACAAGCATAATCGTAGATTCGCTAACCTCCGTGTGCATTCGTGATTACATTTGCAGAATATACTCAGTGTCAATGAGACCATAATGACTCGTCTGTGGTCAAAATAACCGGAATTAAATGCAATTGTGTGTAACACAACGCAATATAGGAAAATGATGAAATATTTTCGTTTTAATCTGACGATGATGAAGGTGATGGTGATGGTTGCTGTAGTTACTTTAGAAGAATAGCATCCCCACGCGACTAGTCCCGTCTCGGAGTAACGAACATTAAGGACTTAATTAATACCTTGATTGCAGTGGGAAAAAATCAGGATGTGCGATAAACATTAGCTATTATATTTCGAATATCAGAAGAAATTTGTTCTGTTTATACTTATAAAAAAGAAATACAACGTTTCAAATTTGAACTGCAGTGGTCGCCATCTTTATAACGAGCATTATCCAGTATTATAGCAAGCTAACGCATATTGTTTGATATTCCAGTACATTATATAAGGTTATTTTACCTCACATATATCTAAAGAAGAATATAACGCACTGAATGCATGCTTCCTGAGTTTGTAATACAGTCGTAAATTGTTACGTAGGTCAACTAATAATTAACCCACTACCTTGGCCAAATACCTGTACAAGTCCGATACGAAGTGTAACGATCTCAGATCCACAGAAATTCGATCAGAAATTAGAACAGATTAAAGATAAAGGAAACGAACAGAGCCTTTACCTTCCAAAATAAAAAAAATACACGAACACGCATTACATAGGCATACTCATCTAGAAATTAATAAAATTAAAAGACTAACAAAAAAGCAATATACCTTTCCATGAAAGCATAGCCGTATGAGACAAGTTGTAAATAATTTAGAAAGAGAATAATAAAAATGCAAAACACACACATATATTATGTGTGTGCGTGTTGTGTCAAATATATTGGATGTGTGTCTGAAAGTGAAATAATATTAGGCAGAGCTGCACTGTATTAAGTGTCCGTACAGTCAGGTAGAGTCACGGTGTAAGATGAAAATTGGCAGTGACCTGGACGGTGCCATCAATACAAGCGCAAGGAATAATTCTGAATACGTCGTAGTGTGATTCATAGAATATGCAGGAAACGTCACAAAAAAGGAAGATGGGTTAAAATGATCACTTTCAACCAAACATGAACAAATTCGGCCTCTATTGTAAGCAGCACACTGCAGTGAACAACGTGTTTGACAGTCGCAGTATGTTGACAAAAACGCTGAATAAAAGCGGAATATTTCGTTTTTTAAACACACTTTGTCACTGCATGCGGTGACATCTCCCCAGTGGCACGATAAACTGCATTCTCGCCATTTATCCTGTCCACTAGTTCAATTACTTAGTGAGAAGGAACAGCACGACGTAGGCGAGAGCTCGGGGAAGCGCCCTCTGCAGGCTATTTATATATGGCAGCCTACGCAGCCTATTGACCAGCTTCTCCAGGTAGGGAGCTGGGCGCTATAATTAGATCTGTAGTATTTTGTAGCAGTCTGAAGATAAAGTCAGAAACCGGCAGGCCTAGAATGGAGCAAGTCTGCCCGTAAATTTGTAATATATGATGGTTGTATATGATGCATGCAGCGTGGAGGGACGGAGCAGGGCGCGTCTGCGGGCGGAGCGCCTTCCCGAGCGCTGCCCCGTCCTGCGCCCCCCCGTCCCCGCATCTGCTCCCGTCTGTCTGGTTGCCATGGCTATGCGCCGCTTATGCGCACGTGGCGCGGCGCGAGCGGACGCAGGCGGCCCCCGGCGGGCGGCCGTATTTGCATATACACAGATGAGGCGCGGGGAGCATGCGGCCGCCACACAAAGGGGGCAGCGGGGGCGCCGTCACTCAGCCTGTGACCCCCGTCCCGAGTGCAGCGGCTCCCAGGGAACGGAGTGTGGGAACCGCGAGAGCCCTGAGGGGGGAGGCAGGACGCCGTCTGCGCCGCCTGGAAACGTTGCTCTGTCCGCCATCGGGCCGCCCCCCCTCCTCGCCAGGGCTCAGTACCTGTGTACAGACATAGCGCTTTTTAAAACACACAACCAGGCACACAAGATAGATAGATAGATGGATGGATGGAAGATAGATAAAAGAATGGATGGATGATGGATAGATAGATGGATGGATGGAAGATGGATAAATAGATGGTGGAAGAATGATAGATAGAGGGATTAATAGATAGACAGATTGATAGATAGTTACATAGATCCCAGAGAGAAATTTGGAGTTACAAACATCAGATGTCACAAATATTACTATATTAGTAAATGGGAAAGGACTGCTGTAATTAGAATGCTGTTTATAAATGTATTTAATTAATAAACTGATCAATTGATGGATCAAATAAAAGAAGTAATTCAATGTAATTCAATGTATTGAAGTGTGGCATGATCGTATGACCAGATCTGGTGTACATGTTCCAGAGAGTGGATGTGAGGAGCCCTCACAGACGCAGCACAGCGCCCTGCATCCAAATGCATCGACGCGGCTTCCATCAGGAAGACGCATGCATCCTGCAGTCTTCCCCGCCTAGCCGGAAGGCGATAAGACCGGGAGCAGCTTCCCTGATGCTTTGTTGGGAGTGCGTCGGGTGTAACGTGGACCCTTCTCCCCAATACCCACTGTAGGCCATCCTCGCTGGTCTTGACCTGAAACCTTCATTGAAAGCCAATAATACTCTGGGGCTGCACAACCCTGTCAAAAGCGAGACTGAGGGAGACAGCCTGCATGCGTGCATATATTTCACTAGATTTATGAGTTTCATTTTTCCAGGGAACAGATTTCAGCCGATTCTGATGCTGAAGGAGTTTTCACAGCACTACTCAGTCTGTGATCACACAGTGAGTGTAAAAGGTAACATCTTTCTAAAAAGGTGTGCAATTTAGCATCTACATTTAACAGTGCCATTTCCTCCTTCTGACTGCCAGTGACAACTTCACTTTTTTTTATAACTCTTACATGATAGTTCTGAGTATGAAAGTTTCCTTATGGTTAGCATCTTATGTTTTGAAGAATATAAGGGGCTCTCAGCAAAACGGTCCAAAATTTGACAGACTGGAAAGTTGAAAAGGTAAGTGAGGATCACTAGATACCAGTTAACAGCGCCAGGCTGTGGCCCCCACACTCACACACGCAGGTAAGTACGTCCCCAGTGTTTCACACGCTGGAGTACGGTTCGCGGTGACCTTATTTCAGTCTGCAGCTGTCCTCTCCTCGCATACTTTCTCTCTTTATACCCACAGGTCAGCTATTTCAAACCCAGCTGCTGGTCACATGATATGACTTTCACCCGTTCCCCACTTAAGCACAGAATATCTTCCATCCGCTTAACCAGGAGAGGACCTATCCCAGGCAGCACAGGGCGGTCTGTGTGGGATACCAATCCACAGGACAAATACACGCCCAGATTCACTTATACAGTAACATATAATAGGCCAGGCACATAGCCACGTAATAAAATGATGGCTTCACCCAGGGTCAGGAAGATGCAGAACATAGATGCAGGAGTGCTGAAAAAAACTGGAAAGTTTGGGCAATTCCACGGGCCCCTGAATGACAGGGGCACAAAAAAAATTGTAACATTTGGATCGGTCTGGGCTGGAGCCCAAAATTTTATATGATGTTTTCAGGGGGCGCAAAATCTCTAGCAGCATCCTAGGCAGGAGGAGCCTGTGCAGAGGAGAGGGAACACGGTGGGGATTCAAACCACCAGCGCCAGAAGTGTGTGGCGACAGGGCCCGTACTTTTGTGAGAAACGGAAATGCAGGATGGCTTTCCCCACCCGGCACCGTCTGTCTCCGCTGGACACATACTGAAGTTGTGCTGGCCACCACTGTCATCTCACTGCTGCTGGAGGGCCATTTTCCCAGGGTAACTATAAAAGCAAACCTCCCTCCTGCTTCCCTTTCTGCCATCGGCCGATGGAATTGTGCATCCAGGATTTCTGAGACATCGGCATGACTTCCCACCAGAAATCCCAGAAAATTTTGAGCCCTCAATAAACCTCAAAAGGTCTCCAACTCACCCTCGGGTGTATACTGCCACGGCACTGCTTCTCATTGGTGGACCAGGCCCTTGGTGTAATCTTCTGTCTTTCCAGGTATCATTCCAGCCTCAATTAGTGTTCTAAGCCTGGCTCCTGCATCCATTCCATGAAAAAGACCAGTTTTGCCCTAAATATTCTCTCTCGGTCCCTCTACAGGACAGGGAGAGAAACTTGACGGGCATTATGGGTAAAGGATCCCAGTAGATGGTTCCCCACCTGTCAATGTCTCACCCGTCATCTTAACCAGCACTTAACCATGTAAAAATGCAGTGTGTAGTGTGGTAGTTAGGGGAGCAGCTGAGAGCGATAGGCTCCGATGGTGGGACCACATCAGCTTGAGTGACACATTTAACCTGAAATTCTCCATCTGCGTAAAACTCTCAAATAAAATTGGAACAATAACATAAAGAGGATGTTTCAAATTACAAGAATCCCTTCCGAAAGAGCACTGGTACACACCAGTACAATCCCAGGACACACCAGTACAATCCCAGGACACACCAG
>JAODKM010000136.1:44278-65885 GCA_026780845.1 Petrocephalus sullivani
TGTCATTTATCGGGAGTGACTCGACAAAGAGGAGTCACTCCCGATAAATGACACGTTCTCCAAGTGGTAATATTCAGGGGGGGGGGTCCCAGGGACACTACAAATAGGGTGCCCCCCCCGAAAGTTTTGTTTTTTTGCTCATTACTACTGGTCCTACTCCCTAACCAGCTGTGTGACTGCCTTCGGTTTGGTGATGGGCCATGAGGACAGCCTTATCTGGGACAGCCCGCCTCCCTAACCAGCTGTGTGACTGCCTTCGGTTTGATGATGGGCCATGAGGACAGCCTTATCTGGGACCGCCCGCCCCCCCGCGGAGAGGCAGCACCCACGTAGTAACGCTGGCGTGCAACAGACAGGTCCACACTCTCCTCCAGCTGCTGGTACTTCCCGGCTGGCACTGGGACACCCTCCTCGCTGAAGACCTCCACTCCATCCAGCCCCAGGCCCTTCCTGCGCAGAGTCTGCAGCCAGCAGGGGGGGGGGGGGATACACACACAGCGGGGCGTTTAGCAAAATGGCCGAGGTACTTGGTCAGAACAACCCAGGCAGGTAAGAAGGACTGAGGAGCACAGGATATGAGCCAGTCCTGAAAACTGCCCCCCCAGACCCACATGGGACGTCAGGGCAGTCAGAGGGCAAATCAGAGCCAAGCTGGGCAGTGAGCCAAGAGTCAGCTGTGGGGAAAAGGCTACTTTGGGGTCTTAGGGACGTGTAACCCACCCTGTCAGTGTGCTGGATCCTGTTACTTAAGTTTATTTTTACTAATTGGTGTCTCCAAGTGTGAAATTGAGTGTGTGTGCCAAGGACTGCCATCTTGTCCAGTGTGTCCTGTGACAAGTTTAGTGGGTGGAAGACGGATGGATGGATGGATGGATGGATGGATGGACGGATGGATTGCCAAACAGCAGAAGCGGGGGCCGCACCTCCAGGATGTCGGCGTTGGTGCGGCTCTCGTGAGGCTCACTGTACTCGGTGTACTTCAGCAGCACCTTGTCCATGTCGGTGCTGGCGTACTGGAAGAGGCGGTTGGTGCTGTTGAAGATGATGAGGGCGATCTCGCAGTCGCACAGCACGCTCAGCTCGTACGCCTTCTTCATCAGGCCAAACTTTCGCTTGGTGAAGGTCACCTGGTGCGCCGGGCGGGCAGAGGACGACACACTGAACACACCGAAGCACTGCACAGTCGCACACAGTTACCGCAGTGCTAAGATATAAACGAGCAGCACATCAGTGTGCAAACAGTGCTGGGTGTTAAAGAGCGGACTTGACGGCTTCGACATTAACACACCATACGTCGGCTGCATGACCTTAAACAGCAACAGGATGCGAGAGGGGGGGGCTCTCGGATCCCGTTTACAAAGCTTGCTGCCCGGGGTGTGAATCATCTCAAGCCACAAGCGTGGTCTAATACTTTATTTATTTTCTGACTCTGAACTCTCCTGTCCCCCACGCTTTCTATCTTTGATATTCAAACTAAAAAAAGACACTCAAAAATAAAGCCAGTGCCCCCAGGCATGGAAAAACATCGCTCACCTGCCGATTGCGCTGGTCCAGGATCCTGGAGATCTGAATCTTTTTCCTCCCCATCTTCCCACTTTCCTCCTCTACGTGGACAAAAAAAAAAGCAGCATTCGGTGAAATTACACCCAGTCTTCCTCCGCTTTTCATTAACTTTATTAACCAGCTGGGATATATCACACAACTCGGTGAACTACTTTTATCGACCTATCTAGATCTTAACAAATTATTAAAGGTTTAACTAGAAATAAAGACCTAGAACCCGATGCAACTATACAAAAATATTCTCTATACAGTATTTAAATATGAACAAAATACGCACACGGAGTTAAGAGGAGGACACAGGGAGCCGGATGTGTGGAAGGTGACGTGGAGTAGTAATACCTCTTGTGGGAAAATGTCATGGCCTTTGTCTGACAGACATTATAGGATGATATAGGTATTTATACCGGCATGGAAATAAAACATGCTAAAGTTAGCTGGAGCCGACGCCTACTCGATCTGGGCTTCCCTTGGAACAGGCTGCCTTTAACAGCGCAAGTATTATTGTAGCCAGGATTAGAAAAGACCCATTTGTAGGGAAAAGAGACCCTCACAGGCCGCCCCCTGCTCTCCCACGTTAGATGGCGGTGGACGCGGGCACGCGGAAGGCAGGCCAGACTGGATAACGTCAGCAGGCCGCAAGCTGGCTTCGGTTATTACTGTACGGCAAGGCCTTTGATTATGCCCTTAATGTCTCCGAATTGCCTTGGCTGCACGTTAATGTCAATGAACAGGAGACAGTTTCTCAGTATAGATACGTACGTGTTTAAGGTCTTTTTTATCTGATTAATTTTTGTTGAAACGTAAATCAGCTGAAGATAACGGTAAGGGTGTGCAGGGCCTTGACGGAGAAGGCCTGCTGCCAATGATTCTTTGGTCACATGAATCATTGGTCATTGATGAGCGGAAGTGATTGTTTGGATGAGGAGCTAAAACTAACACCAGATATTGAAATATGTAAACGTGTCTGTCCAGAGAAGCTAATGGGGATTACAGATGACAGAAGGTCCTGGGATGTGGATCGGGCAGCTCTCAGCCCTTAAGCACTACACAACAAAGCAAAGAATTATGGGTCTTCCTTGTACTGTCATGGCTACCATGGCGGGTGACCTAGTCCCACATGCTGACTGGCCCACAGGGATAGCTTCCCTATTTTTCTTCCCTGAGGATCAGACGTGCACTGGCCTCCTCTATATTTAGGTCTGCCTTCCTACTGGTCGGGGGGACAGGGTGCCCATGTTCCCATGACCCCTGTGGTGACCGCCTCCCCCCCCAAGCCACAACTCGCCATTCGCTGGCATTTGGGGCATTTCGCGAGGTCCAATCCACGCGTCACCATTCCCTTATAAAGTATTAGTGGTAGCCTTATGTGCTCGCACCCGTGCCTCGAGCGACGACGCCGCCACAATGTTTTCGTCCTGCGGGGGGCGCCATGTTAGAGGGCCTTTCAACAGTCATTCTAAATTTACTGGAAGCATAATAGCGTAATCCATCTTGAAACTATCAAATATCCTTTTATAAATCCTTCCTCTTTCACTGCTCTGTGTGTTTAACTAAGCGTGGGTGTCACAGCGGTAGGCCCGCCGATTAGATTTATCTAGAAAACACAGTCCTATCCTCCAGTTCTGCTGGCACAAATGGTGTTTCCTGAAACCTCCAACTATAGATACATTCAGTGTCTAATATTGTTCTATTTTGATGGGACAGGCAGATACGCCTCGTGGTTTCACAGCCTTGTCCAATGGCGAGCCAGTCTTTACCTTCACACGGGTCTATTGGCTGCCGGTTTGCTACTGGGGCTAAAGCTTCTCCGCCTGGATGGAGGCGAAGAGGAGGAGGTCTCTGCGGTGGAATGAAAGGTGGCTAATCGAATCTGCGCTTAAAGGGGACGGGAACAGCCGAGGTGTAGTCGAGAGTTCGCGTACCACAGAAGCTCACCTGCTGCGTTTGAATACGCTCATTTAAGGAGGACACAACACCCTGCCTTACAGCACATTACCGTGGGCTAACGTGAAAAGCCATAAGGGATATCGAAAAATGAAATATCAAAAATGAAATATCAGAAATGTGCGCCTGCATCTGCTTTTGTTTCTCCAGCCATTCCTCGCAAATCTTCGTAGGAATTAGCTAGAGCCACTGGGTGTTTAAGGAAAGCTGTTATACGGAAATGATTATGTGCTAGATTCCGGGCCTGGTGAGCAGGCCGAAAAGGCCGAAAAGGCCAAAAGGCCGAAAGCGCTTAAGCAGACGCGTGTGCACTGCAGGGTGCAAAGTGGGTGCATCACGCAACAGCGCAATAGTGCAATTATTGCAGCAGCGCGGCAGCCCACCGTCTCCGCGGCCCCCAGGCGGGTTCGCGGCTTCCTCTGATCGCTTCCCAGAGGCCAGACGGTGGAAAGGAACACACAAACAGTGCAGGCGGGGCCCCCAGACCCCAGCCTCGAGAGATGCATGCGAGCCTAATTGCTGACTGACTCACCAGGACAACACGGCCAGCAACTCGACAACAAACAGCGTCACCACCATCACCGGCACGGCCTGACGCCGGCATGGGCCAAGCAGAGCCCCCACGCCCAAGGATCCGGTGGAGCACCACCGTGGCAGAAACTCCAGCACCTTCTTCTTCAAGTGCCCATTTTAAAATTATATTTATTTTTGACCAGCAACGTGCCACTGTTATATCCTCATCAAGTGATGGAGCAGCAGCAAATCAGACTGTGGAACATGGTGTGCTAGATAGACAGACAGACAGACAGACAGACAGATCTCCTCCGTAAATGTTGCAAGTAAAGAATATTAATATTACAATTTTTTTTAAAAGCTTTCAGTAAATTCCCCTTTAAACTATTTGAGACCTGTCACAGAACTTTTCTAGGTGTTTATAACGGAAACACGGCATCAGTTTAATGCTATTTTCCATTAATACTGCGGCCACTTGTTCGTCACTGTCCATCTAGTCATGAAAATATGCATCCGTTCTTTTACATTAAACTGTCTGTTCAAAACAACCAAATCTATGCATGACAATTCAAAGTAATTCAAAGTAATTATTATAAACAGCAATCTGACATGATAATGTACAAGTTGTGGTCTAGAAGCATCAGCCACTCAATAATTATGTGACTAATCTAATACAATTAATGAATGATTACACTGATACTAATGTATAAATCGCATTTCAAGCATGTTCTCTATCTACCTGTTACTATATTTGAAAATCTCGTTACTTTAAATTGCACTGTGATGCTGTACTGGATAAGCAAAAGATGGGGAGATAATTTGAAACAGGTCATTTTACTTTTAAAGTCCAGAATTACGCTCACAGTGGTGTATATATATATAAATTTCTTCAGCAGACACCCATAAGTGTACATAAAATGTACAATAATGTGGATTTATTTCCTAGTAATTTCCTAAAACAAAAGTGAATATTTTACATTTCTAATCTAGAATCAACCAAATGGTTCTGTTACTTCAGAAGTCACTTTATAAAGTTTTCCTTAATACTAGCTAACGAGGACGCTAACGAGCCACTCTCAGTAAGCACCTTTCCATTTAGCGGCACGCCGGCCTGGAGTCCGAGAATCATGTGGCATTGGGCCAAGAGCAGCTTGGAAAGGGGCTCCAGCCTGCCAAACTATGTTAGCATCATATGGCACACCGAGACAGCCCAGCATTCAGAACTTTACATTTAACTCGCAGTTTGGTTAGCGGAAAAGGCTCAGAAGACTAATTATGTCATTTATTTTTTAATTTTTGGCATTATTATATTTTGTTACTGTATCTTATTATATCTGCTGACCTCTAGGTCTTCTGAGCCTCATTGACAAAAATGTCATTGACTTTTTCTGCCATTTTGTGCCATGAGCATTAAATCAATTCAAAGTGATTCAAAGTCACTCGTAAATGAAATTTAATTATGGAAGTTCATAGCAGTTGAATTACTTCTTCATAAACAAAAACTGTTCAGAAATCACCTGGAATACTATAGGAAAAATCTCACTATATTAATCTCTCTAGGAAATGACTGGTGTCAGTTACAGATATTAGGAAGGCTGCCGATCTGTCTATGCGCCTTGCAACACAACATTTGTCAAAAACTTAAAATTAATAAACAAAAAACAATGTGCCAGAGCCTTCTCCATCACATATCGAATATTAAATATTAAATATTTAATATTAAATAATCAGGTGCTGTCACCCAACAACTCCATATCAGGGTTCAATGTGACGCTCCCTACAATTTCGGGCGACTAGGTATTTATTTGTTTGCTTATCTATGCATTAATTTTGCTGTGGTTGATAATAGTATTCTATATAATTATAAGCCTATCAAAAGCAATAGTCCACTTAGGTCTGTGGTAGGTTGGGTTTGCAGAAGTAAAAAAAAGTGGGGAAAAAAACTTGAAGTTAAATACGTCTCACGGGAGTTTCAGCAGAGACCCGTAGGTTGTGATCCTCGCAGTGATGAAATAATAATGAAAATAACAACATTAAGTATTTTCAGTGTGTGTTTTTCAAGGCCACATGCACGTATCATATGTATACCATAATTAAACCTCTATAAATAAGAAACTTTAACAGGTCCAAGCGTTAGACTGGAGAGACATAAATACACACCCGAGGCACTTTGTTGTTGTTGTTGGTTAAAAAAAACGTATTCTCCGTTAATACTGCAAAGGAGTGCGCTGCAGATCGAGTTATAAAATAAGCTGCCTAGTGTCATAATAGCAACAAAAAAGCTGGGCTTAATAATGACTAATTATGATGCGCCATTAACTTAAATATCCCAGTAGGGCTACAAACACAAGGAACAAAGTCCACAAGCATTGACGTTATTCATCGCTTTTCCAATAAAGTCATACACAAACAGCATTGGCTCACCTGTCCTTGGTACAGTTCCCGTACAAAGTTGTGCTCGTCCACGAATATTTAACCTGCGGAGCGCATAACAGATTTAATCATCAAATCAAAGCCCCCTATTTAACCCTAGAATAAAAGCGCGGCGGCGTCATCGCGGCGTTGCTCTTTCTGGGCGAGACGGGCTTCTTTGGAATTGTATTTACAGGCTGTGGATTCGATGAGCTGGATTCCTAGGCTGCTTGTGAGAAGCCACCTGGTGCTGCTGCTGCGCGGTGGCTCTGCGGCGCTAAACGCAAATCCCACGCTATCAGCTGCAGCCGTTCTGCATGAAACGGCCCCCCCGGAAAGCGCCATTGGCTCAGCCGCTCATCCCGAAGCCCCAACCAGCCGCCCACCTTTTTTTTTTTCCATGTCCGGCACCTTCATGGCAGAAGCAAAAAAAATTGTCCCTTTTCTTGGCCCTGGCTCATCTAGGTCCACATACATAATGCCGCCCGCTTTAAGGGAGATTGTTTAATTAGTTTAATAATGAAGCCTGAATCTGCGCGTCTCTGTTTATTGCTAGATGTAAAATAGCAATTAATCATGCAATGAACTATTTAGTCCCACGATGATTTACAGCAAATAAGTCAAGGGGTCGAGAAAAGGCTTGAGTGTTGGTTTGTGGAAGGCGAGGGTGATTAACGCAGGAGGATTGCTGGATTTCCTGGTACCTTTATTTGACGGCGGGCAGCACAATTTTCATTAAGAAAATTATTATTCATTATTGGATTTGATTTGTATTCTGAAATACAGACACTTCTAACAAGATGTTACAGATGTCTTTGATGGGAGAGTTTTATGATATTTCCCCACGAAAGAATTTAGCAAGAATTAATATGGAATCAGAAATTACGCTGAAACGCCGAAAATGAAGTGTAGTACTATGTGTTTACGTTCCTGTGTATTTTTTATGGTTTGTTTTGCGCACGACGGACGTTTTCAGCACCTCACATTTCCATTAGACATCGCTGCAGTCACCATGAATGAAAGTACAGCTTGTATCTGGGCATACGCGTACACACACAAGTTAGCACCAGTGCCAAGAATAAAAATAGCATGGTCCTAAATAGTGTTGCTTTAATAGACATCACACTTGGCTTCTTAAGACTGAAAATATTACAATTTCCGTAATCGAGATTAAAATGTCCATTGCTGATTAATGGACGGATTAGGAAGCGTCCGCGGAGGGGTCTGACGGAAAGTGGGCGCTCGTCCAGCACATGGATGAATGAAGGCGCTACGCAGCGGTCATCGAAGCCATGCTAAGATAACGGCCCTCGATATTTACCGTAATACTCAGTATACAACGGGGCCAAAACACGCGGAAACCTCCATTCCGATTCATGGTCACTTACTCTGCGGTAATATAAACACAAAACCAACCCTGTTTTCAGTTTAGGTCATCTCCGCAGTAATAGCTCCGACCTCCAAACAATCACAAATCACAAGAGGACCTAAAACAGCCACGGTTTTTCCCTTTCTTTTTTATTTGAACGTATTAGCCCTTTTCTACTGCAGAATGATTTGTTTAAATGTTAAGTAATAAGTAACAGTAGATCTAAAGCCAGACTCGTAATCTATTATGAAGGACTCATGACACAGCATACAGGCTTTTCCTACTTAATGTTTACTGCTTCAAAACCTGAGGTGGCTTGTGACAGTTATAGGCCGTCCATACGTGGCAACATGTAGGAGTATGTATGTGAGGGCAGTGTACGTTACGGATGTGCCATGCATGTACGAGCTGGCCCTGCCAAAAAGGCCTTCGGTCGAGGTTCTGGGGAACCCCGTCCCACATGGGGTGTGAAATTCCTCCGCCTGCAAGGTGAATCCCACCGCCATGTCCCGCGCAGTGGTATGTCCGAATTCGGCAGACAGATCGGGCAGGATCGCATCTGACACATAAGTGCCATCCAAAAGGCCGGCACGAACTGGGGTTAATATGACAGGTTTAATTTGAAGCGTTAACATTACATTTGTGGCTCAGAAGCTCAGTCGTGATCAGAAGTTTGCTTAAAGATTACAGCGCATTCTTTTGCTCTGTGCAGGAGTCCTCTGGATACAGTTTAGAATAAGGTCCTTTTTTTCCGCCTTCCTGACACTGTTCACTTCTGCTTTTGCTGCACCAGCGGCTGACATTTCGGTGCCTGTGGTGAGGCCACCCGGCTCAGAAATAGCCCCTATGGTTAGCGTGCACGTATGAATACAGTTATTTGTTGCATCTCTGGCTTATCTCCTTCACAGCAGCCCTGAGAAAAACCAGCGTCTCCTGCGAGGCGCTAAGCCACCCGGAGTCAGGGCCGTGTGGTTTGAGGGCGTGAGCAGGTTACTGGTACCCTGGCCTTTTCTTTGTCACAGCCATGACTGTAGTGGTGCAGTTGTCATGCTAAGGTGAAGTACAGTTGACTAGAGGATTTCTAGAGTGGAACGGCGGTGAATAAGCCAAGCTAGGGGCTGCCTCTAATGGCCGTCACAGGTACTGATTGGGTGAGAGATCAGGTTTGTACATTAAAGCAGACTCGCCCTTTCGCCATTATTTTCGGTTCTACCGACAGTGTCGGGGCGACAAAGAGTGCCTGACCCAGCGGATTACGTGCTGTTGCCCCAAAACGACAGCTAATCTGAAAATCTACAGCTTGGAAGATCCTCAGATGCTTTCACCGGGCTGTTTCTTAATTGGACACGTCCATGCTTGCTGAGCAGAAGACCGTGATCGGCAGATGTGTTGAGTGGTGTTTCCATCCATCCATCAATCCATCTCCTTTCCATTACCTTAAAGATGCATGTGTTCATGAAACAGGTGTCATGTCTTTTTAAAAAAAAGTTGTCAATAAAAAAAATTGGCGAAATAATTGATTTCACCACCCATTTTTCTGGACATCTTCTTCGGAAACCTTATTTTGAGCCAAAATTGACATATTAGAAGTGGGAAAAGTATATGCTAAGAAATCATCAGTTATAGGGTTATTTATTGTGGAAGGAAACCCCTGTAAACTAATTATTCTTTTTGTGGCAGTGATGGCTTTACCAGTTATCTATTTGTAATTAATTTTACTGGGGAAATAAAAATAGCATTTTTTTTCTAAATAAAATCTGACGCACTATACAGCTGTGCTGTGCTTCAGATCGAGTTTAATTCATTGAACAGGACAGCTATAAACATATCTGTTCGGTTGCTTTGACTTGTCCTGAAATACACACTGTTTCACTACAGTAGAATGTCACAGCTGAAAGAGGCATGGATGCAAAGCCTTATTGCAGAAACGTACATTTCCTCAGTAGGTTTACAGGACCAAACTCTTCTTTTAATACACAAATGTTTGTCTTGTCTGAGGCAGCACACAAGATGCTGGTTAATCCCTGTTGTCTTCCTGCATATCTTCCTGCTGTCTTCCTGCATATCTTCCTGCTGTCTTCCTGCATAGTCATGACTAGTACTGTACAAGTAAGCACTATAAATAGCTAATGTATAACGCTTTATGAAAAAAGATCTATAACTTACTTGGGATTAAAAGTATCTGTTGTATTGTTGTTATTATTACTATTTACCATTAATTTATTTATCTGACCACTGCTTTTTTGAAAATGTGCCTCCAGTTGATTTAACCACATATAAATTTGGAAACATAATAAAAAAATGTTTACTTTTAGATGCATGACTCTTTTTAAAGATAACGATACTTTGAACACGACACATTTTAAAGATAACTATGCTGTTTAGATGCATGCCCCGTTTCGCAAATGTACACTTAAGAGTCAGAGAATTGTAACATGGAGGGATTCTGGGGTGGGACAATGTCTGGGGATATAGCCAAGTTGTCTGATCAGTCACAGTTGTTCTTAACTGAAATCCTGCCCCTTTGCTCACAAACAGACTGGAAGTCTCAAATGAGAGCCCTATGACCCGAGCCCTGACTGTAACCCCCCCAGCCCCCATTCGTATATCCCCCCAGGAGGAGAATAGAAGCCCATTTTCACCTACCCAACCCCACGTCATGGTGATTTGTTCGCTGGCCAAAGGCTGCCACTCTTAAAAACGTTTTGCTTCGTTCTCCGAAATACGTTTCCACTTCTAAAGGACTCCCTAACCTTGTAAACTAATCCCTTGTAAGCCGGCCTTACATTCGGTACCGTAAGTGCCGTCACGCTGGGGGGTCATTTGCCATGTGCACGCCTCATGGCAAGGATGTGTCTGTCTGATGCGTAAGAGCAGGCCGTTTGCAGCGTCATGACCTGGCAAATCCGGCAAACATTGCAGACATCAAAACTACAAAAAAACTTAGGTCTGACTAGCTAAGGTCTGGGCGTCAGAATCAGGTTTGCGAACAGGTACTGATCCACACTCCAGTTTCAGAACTGCACAAATCCCAGCCAAACAAAGTCTAGCAAGCAGGCCTGTTTGTGTTTTTTCAAGTTGACACATTTATGGTAAGAGGTCCTCGGAAGTCCTAAAGATGTTCAATTTGTGTAGGGATGAGTAACCTACAGCTTTGGAAACACATGTAGTCCATAAAGATGTTAATTTGAAATATATAAATGTAACAATAAAAAGCCATCATCGTGTTGGATGATTATACCGAAACTCTAAATGCCCATTAATGCCGCCAGTTACGGTAAATAAACAAAATGTAGAGGACTAGCTACACATGTTGCTAGTGATGGGCAGTCTGGATGTTCCCAAACAAGCATGCTGTCTGGTCTGGCTTGGTTTGCAGTAGGGAAAGAGACGGAACGACTCTCATTCAGAGGCAGGACTGTACTATGTTCCTCATCGTCGGTTATCCTCACTGCTGGGGGCCAACATAAAATGTATTGTGCCTCCCAAGGGGGTCCTCAAGGTCCGGCCTCTAGTATATAAGCTGGCCTGTGTCTGTGGAGCCCGTTAAAGAACCATATCCTATGTTGTAGTATCTGACATATCATGTTATTTTAGTCTCTTGGTTGGAGTTTGTTGCTGTGTGTCATCAGGCTGGTGCTGGATGCCTTAGGCAGCTGCAGTAACATGGTATCATAGTGGCAGCTGCGGCCTAGTTACATACTGTAATATGGAGTCGCTGGGTCTTAAGGCGCCTGTGGTCGGTGCCAGTAACGACGTCTATCTAACGCTTCAAGTGTGGAGATTCAAGCTGGAATCAAACAGGTAAAAATAGGCAAAAAATATAGCATTTCCATGCTTGTTCAGGAATAGAAACTTTGGGACTAAAATAAGCAAAGAACATTACCCAGCAAGTTCTATATACAGGGGGGCACAAAATAATGGAAACACCACATGAAAAAGTCATTTAACTCTGTAGTGACTAAATCAAAATTAGAAACAGCTACAAATGTGAATCATATTAAGTTAAAACCAATTAGCAGCGTGTTATAGCTATAAACAGGGTCTGATAATTAGCTCTTTGATATGTAAGTTTTCAAGACAGCATGGGACAAAATAACAGCGTTCAAACAGCCTCTGGCCTAGTGGCCTAGTGGTATGAGATCTGAGGTTGCTGGTTCAAATCCAATCCACCACCAGTGGCTCTCTAAGGAAGACCCTTAACTACAACTTGCTCCGGGGAGATTGTAATCCCTGTACACTCACTCTGGATTAGGGTGTCAGCTAAATGCCTCAAATGTAATTACCGTGTTGATAACATGAAATGTCACGCAGAGCCATACAAATGCAATCCCGAAGCTGTAATGCGGATTTGTCTTAACGTTGAATCGTTCTCATGAGCCGGCGAACATGACCTGAAATTGGCCACATAAGCTGTGTGCTTGGGGAAAGAGAATATATGTTTCCAAAGCAACAAAAGAGTCAATTAGACTCTACGGAAGATATTTTAGTGTTGAGAAAAGAAATGCATCTGTCGGAGGATTTTTTCTAACTGGGTTCCTGGTTATTTCAGACAGATTCTGCATGTAGGCCTATTGGCAAAAACACGCAGCATTAAAACCTGAAATATAAATACTGGATTCACAGAACTGAAATGCCTCTTTTCAAGGAATCTACAATTTCGTGTCCGAAAAGAAGCCAATGAAATATATAAATAAAACAACTTGTAACTGATCAGTGGATTAGCTAAAGTCTTAACAATTGCTAGAAACAAGATCCAAATACTTTAAACGAATAGGCCTAAACCGAGTTTATTCATGATGTTTGTTTACTGCATATTTCCTACATAAAAATAACGGATTGGGCGATAAAAAACAAACAAATAAAGTTAATAAGAATAAAATTAAACGTAGTCATTGGACCTTATTTCATCTTTTATGTTTTTGAACGTTGTTAAAAGGGGCTGGACGCAGAAAACGTCAGTGCATTGTGGAGGAGAATCCGCCTGAAAAGCCCATTGTTGCTGGGAACCTCCAAACTGGGATTTTAAATGCATCACATGGTCTGCGAGCGGCGGCCGTGCGCTCCGCGGCCAGCCTGGCGTCCGAAGGCACATGTCAGTCCGAATTTAATGGTAAAAACCTAATTTCGACAGAGAAAGCAGGGCTAAGATTAAAGGCTGTCCAGGAGAATAAATATATACATTTTTTAAACGGGGAAAAAAGTTCTCCGAAGCGGATTCCGAGGACCTTTTCCGCGCTCCGGAGAAATGGCGTTCCGGTACAGCCAGCGGTCTCTGGGCGTCCTGGCGTTTTTGGGGACTCTCTCCGCGCTGCTGTCCCTACTGTCAGTCATGCTGATCTTCCAGCTGCAGCCGCACACCGCGGGGACTAAGGAGGGCGGTGACATGCAGGCGTCGCCCTTCCCCGCCGAGCTGCGGGCTGCGCTGATGCCGGTGTCCGCGGCGCTCTCGGCCGTGGCCCTGGCGCTCAGCCTCGGCTCCGCGGTGCTCTGCCTGCTGCACAGCTACTGTACTGCCGAGATTTGCGCAGATGAGGACACCACCGCCAGGTACCGTGCGGCTGCCATTGCGCATTAACCACTCAGCTACTAACTCTCCGTACTGATGGTGTTTTCACTGCATTTTGAACAAAATGCAAAACTATATATATTATATAGATTATAAAGTACTTTGCACTGCATTTATATAATTTGATGCTATCAAGTTTTGCTTGTTTATTCATGGATGAATGACACACTGTTTTTAAGATGCCCCTGGAATAATATTCTCAAGTTTTGCAACTTGCAATTGTTTTTTTTTTTTAAATAATGGGCTAATCCTACATGCACGAGTTTGCCGGTACCCACAGATCGTGCAGAATGTGCGGTTTTTGGTTGCCTTTTGAATGTGGCACATGCGTGTGGCTGTGCAGCCCCCCCCGGGCCCCCTCTCCCTGTCTAACCCGAGCCCCCCGCGGACAAAGGCCGTCCCTCATTAGGCTGCCGGCTCACGTCCGCCGCCTTTCTCCCGTCGCTCCCAGTCACAATCCGAGTCGCACGGCAGCGCCTCGGACGCGCCCAGGAATTTCCACACGGCTGCTTTTCAGCAATATTCACTTCGAAAAAGGCTGTTAGACCATTTGCGAAATCACAGTGCGGGCAGAACGCAAACTTTACCAGCGGCGTCCAGCGTGCAAACCGCTTGTAAGCCGGAGTGGGCGTTTTTAAATGACCACTGTCATATGATTCCTTCTTTATAGCGAGCTGTAAAGAAGTAACTTTCCGCCTGACATCCCCTGTAAAAGGTCACGTGTGAAGCTGAAACGCTTCGCCGAAGCACCATAACGTCACGCCAATGCATTTCTGTAATATGTGCTGCTAGTTTTCTGTTTTCTGCATTTTCACTGAAAGTGACAGGTTTCTGTATCTCCCCGCCTACAGGGCAGACTGGTTTCTGCTAGACAGCAGGGCCGTCCGACATGTGGCCATAGGACTTTTCTGCATTGCCGTTTCTGTATTCTTGGCAGGTAGGACAATAATTTGAACATCACTGCATGCATGCACACTATATGAAGTATATAGTTTTTTTACTATATAGTATATAGATGCTTTTACTTACAAATGAAAATATTTGCAAATACAGCCTTTAAAATACTTGTAAAGAAGCTAATCTAACTGCTGTTGCCACATCAAAACGATGAAGCAATTGTGAAAGTAATATTTTGACCTATAATTGTAGCTGGTTTCAGAGACTGGATCTTACATTACTTAAGAGGCACTTTAGAGACATTAGTGGCTGCGTGCTGGCCAGCCACAACATCCTTCTGAGCTAAATGCTCGGTGCAGGGTCACGCTTTCTGCCCCCCGAGGAACTCCCTGCTGCAGAAGATCGGCGATGTAGTTCACACCTAAGCCCCCGGTCGGAGCTCTGCAGCAAACAGTTGTTTCCTACGCCGAACCACTAGGGGGCCACATCACTAAGTCTCATAGAGGGTTATTATAGTAAGGAAAACTATAATTATAAGAAAACATTTTTTGTAAATTGACAAGATATGAAAATAAGGAAAACAAAGTATTGCTTCTGAAATTAACAAAGTTAGAATTTCTGTTACCATTTAAAAACACCATTTTGTTAAAATTATGATTTGATTATCTTAAATGACCATTTATAACAACACCTGGAACATGTTTTGTCCATTTTGAGGACATAAGTATGTAATGTGCACTGTGCATTCATGTAAGGTTCTCTAAAGATCAGACACATTCCACGTTCAAAATTACTAAAACTTAAACTGAAACTAAAATATTTAAAAACTAGATAGAAATATAGCTGTGAAATGAAAACTAATAAAACCACATTCAAATCTAACTAAAATGAAACAGGATTTTGAATGAAATTTTAAAATAATAATAAAATATAAACTAAATAAAAAAGTAAAGACCGTAATCATACTGGTCTCTCATTACTTAGCAGTATAGCAGCCTGTGCCTTTCGACATTTGAGATCTGGGCTCTCCCGAAGTGCCTGCGGACTGCTGACAGTCCCTACTGATGTCGTGTGACAGGATCTTCTGCTTGTAGGGACAGACCTTCACGAAACATGTCTTCATGACGCCGAGGAGTGTTTCTCCACTCTGCCCTTTGGCTATGCAGCTTTACAGCCATTTTTCTTGTGCAGATTACACGATCGCAGTTGTGCTACGAAAAAATGGTTTCTGTGCATCCATCCGTTTTGCCAACCGTTTACCCAGAACAACCAATGTGGAATGCCAGTCTAGTATAGCGCACATGCACACATACATCACATTTACACAGCAGATGTTTTTACCCAGAGCAACATGCATGAAAAAAGGGTACAGCCCTGGTACAGTATTGTACCCCAAGGTACAAACAACAATAATGTACTCCGGTGATAGCAAAATGTTCCCTAGTGTCCATTTCTTTACTTTAAAAGGAACATTTACCAACAGCTAGGGTACAGTTGGCAGACCCTTGAGGGTACAGCCCCAATTGTAAGTAGCTGTTTTATCTGACAGTGTACAAGGATCCAAGAGCAGGCTCACTAAATCCCCGGAGCACTTAGGATTAAGGGCCTTGCTCAAGGACCCAACAGTAAACTCACTATCAGTCATAAGAATCGAACCAGCAACCTTCTGACCACAGGCCTAACCTGCAATTTGCCACATGTTTTTGGACTGGGACCAGAGGGTGTCATGCCAAAGCCGCACGGTGGCCGTTATGAGGAGTAGGTTTATTTCAGCGGTTTGCCTTCTCCATCCTGAAGCCATGTCCATCTACATGCTGCTGGTCTTCGAGATGGAAACGGGCATCGCCGGCGCCTGCATCCTGGCGTGCGGCATCCTGCTGTTGCTCGCTGCCGTGGCACACTCCTTGGCACGCGCCGCCAGTACGGCCCGCCAGTACCGCGCCGACCTGCCCGACACCATGTACCGGAACGAGCACGACGGCGGTCCCGGCGTCCACGCCTCAGACGCCGACGCGGGAGACAAGTCCAAACGGCAGCGGCGCCGAGCCAGCTTCCAGCGGCAGCTCTCCTACCCGCCCTGCGCAGACCCCAAGCCGCACCAGCACCAGTATTCCCCATCCGGTATCGCCCAGAGCCACGGCGGTGACACGGAAGGCTACAGCAGCGGCGTGACTGTTCCCAGAATGCACCGCACTCTGTCGGCCGAGTCCGGGCTGCTGCAGGCCCAGTCCAAGCCCTGGAACGGAGTCAACAGCGAGATGAGGACAGTGCTGGCAAGGAAGACAGGCGGTGCGGGCAAAGACTCCACTCTGGTGTGACCTGGGCTCACCCGACCAACAGCGCAGCCAGGAGACACGCCATGGTCTGATTGTTGTGTTGGCCGATTAGCACACATCTTCAATGGCACTATAACCAATATTTGCTGAACTCCTGAACGTATGTTTACACCCAGTGTTTATGGTGAGCTCCATTTCAACTCTACAGCTGTTGGGTAACTAAATTCCTATCGACATTCTCTGGTCACCTTGGGGTATACTGCTGGTCTATCGGTAAAATTTCCAGTGAAATTCTTCTTCTGGGATGTTATTGTGAAGCTCCGTTGGACGATTAGAAGGGAAAAATGTGTAGAAGGAAAATTCTTTTAGTGGCCTAACATTTAATGAGCCAAACTATAAAGTTGTTTGTCAATTACCGTTTCCAGTAGTTAGTTGAAGAACATGATGTGTGGACTGATTGAACCAGGGCCTGATTCTCGCCTTATTCTGATATACTGTGGGAACAATAGTTATGGGAACAATATTTACATTTAAAAAGTAAGAAGTATTATTAGTGTTAAGGATTTTTTTTCAGAAAAAAAAATGTTGTTCTGCTATAGAGTTCTGCTTTCTTATTTTAATGTAAATCATATAGGTGAACTTGAAGGCACTATTTAAATAGTAAAAACGTGTATAAGTTAAAAGTTAGCAGTTAAGGCTTTAAGAGTTTTCAGTGTGAATCTGAGCTTTACAGACCAATGGTGGTCTATGTGAACAGCAATAAATACTCTATGAAACTACTGTATTACACAATGTGTAGATTACCTAGTATAGTATATTACGAGCACTCGATACTGTATGTATTGTAAACCAGCTTCTTTAAATACAATAAAATGTGGTACCAAAACTAACAAACATTTTTTTCCCATCAAGACAGATGTTAAGAATTATAGTTAAATTGAAAAAGAGCACAACATGCACATTGTTTTGACACCTGAACTACAAAGTTTTTCAAAATTGCATCATATGTGTTTTTGGACTTTGCGGGGGGGTTTATGGTGCGCCATGATTAGATTACGTAGGGAAAGGGTTTTATATCATTAAACGCGATCGCCCAAAGACACTACATCGGATATAGATCCAGACAATTAGGGCCAGTAAAATACTCCATTACTCTATATAGGGAGAACATGCACGACTATGCAGGCTATTCTGAGTAAATAACATTTAATCTGACTGGGCATTCCTTTCATTGTGGGCATTGAGGGATCAGAAGTGAAATTTGTAAAGCAGAACACCTACTTGAATGTTGTAAAGGGGATTTTATTGTAAAGGTAACTTGAAGTAACCACATGCGTGATTTATTATTGTCATCCTGCACGGTATATTTTCATCGTGGCTTCCATTTAATACATTCATGCATCAAACAGCACTGGCTGGGTGTCCTGGTCGGACCGGGCAGGCTTCGCCAACCCCGGCAAGAGCCTTTATTTGTTTCACCTAAAAGCCAGACGTCAATGGCTCTCTAGCGACGTTTTATCGTAGATTTATGGGGACCGTCCAAAAAGCGGCGTTTGTGGCCGCAGTCCGGGAGGGGGGGGGGGGGGGACCTTGACCATGCTATACAGCGGCTCGGCGGTGCATGATTTGTTTATGCGCTGGAATAAACAGGCAAAAAACGCGAAGGGAGACCCCTCGGCGTGGGTACATGAACCCCGGAGCGGGGCTTACAGGGGCGGCGTGATCGCGGATCGGTGAATAATCTCCTTCTAATGCATCATGGGATTCCGAGCCACAATTATTTAGTTTCACTTTTGGTGAAAAAATCAGGAAGCTAATGGCAGGAACTACAATGATCGAAGCAGCAGCGGTGAGGACCTCGGCATTGCTTCTGATCTCCGCCGACTTTCACGCTCCATAGGTAAAAAAAAGAGAGAAATCCATAAAAATAAGTTAATCTCTAACTTTGATCGTTATTTAGCATAGCGGGCTAGCGCGGCTGCGTAGCTGCTTGTCGTATGGACGTGGTCTGCCCAGGCTGTGCGCCCCGTACGCTGCTGAGAATTAAAAGGAGAAATCATATTTATAAATCATACTCGCCACGATACTGATCAGATCCCTCACTGGCTAAAGCTGTGTTATGCATATACATACCCGATACCTTTAACTCACGTGTGCGCGTAGGAACCGTGCCAAAGTTCTATTATCTTAAAGTATGGTTTGATCATTTGCGGAAATCGCCGCTGCGTCTCACACCGCATGCATCACCTTTAATGCGCACGTGAAATAAACACGTGCCAACTTCTGCAATCAGCTGCATGCTGTTTTATTTTAGGGCGAAATGCAAGAGCCGAGCGGGGAGCCGGAGCCGGAGCCTGCGCGGCCGCCGGCCGGTGACCAGCTGGCGCAGGACGGCGGCGCGGACCCGACTGACGCTGACTGCGATGAAAACTGCGGCGAAACGCTGGTGCTGCACCTGTATCCCGTGGAAGCGTCGGATATCAGCGCTGAAATCAGCCTGGATAACTCTCTCACCGGCGTATCCCCTCTCAGCAATAGTGAGTACTGCCATCTCTCACACTCATTAAAGAACTGTCCTGTCTTGCGGCTCAAAAGGTATTTAAAGTATCCTGTCTCTGAGATTTAATAATGTTTTACTGTTTTTTTATAATAATAAATAATTTATAATAATCCTAACAGTATTTGTTTGCACAAGCTGTTATGCACATTTTTCCCCACTGTCTGAATCAGGAATTAATTCTTATTTCGGTACATAGTTCCCACCTAACAGGGAGCCTTCCCAGAACTTCAGCCAACGTTATGTGAATTTCCTCTCAATGCTGGCACAAAAAACGCTCTTACTGTAACGTCAGTTTAAATGTTCTACATTTTAACAAACACTGTCAATGTCTGCACGGTAACCGTATTACGCAGACATACTTTTAAAGCAATTAATGTTCGTTCATTTCTGCATTAGTCTTGTAGCAGCGGGATAACGTTCGGGGAACATCAGAAAAACTGCACACTTTCAACGTTTACGTACCTTAATCATATCGTTCCTAAACGTTCCTAACTGTTCCCCAAACGAAAAATCGTTAACGTGTTTGTGCTTTTCGTTATTATTATTATTAGTATTATTATTAGTAATAATAATAATAACAATAATAATAATAATAATAATAATAATAATAATCTGTTCCATTTTTAAGATCAATCCACTCAATTGATAGTCAGCGCTGAAATCAGCCTGGATAACTCTCTCACCACGTTGACTAGTTCTGTACATTTGATTCTTTGTATGTACATCCTGCTTACGTCAGAACCTTGAGATCTGAACTCACCAAGGAACTAACCTTGCTGTCAATAGTGTGAACGTCGTACATTCACTGAATGCTGTTATGCAGTGGTCCTTCCACAGCAACGTTACATGGGACTCGCTGTACCCGACTCATGAAGGAAGCTCCTGCGAGGCCCATGACTTTGTCGTCTCTCTGATCCCCGCCGCACAGGTGTAGCGGCTGGTTCTGAAACCAGAAAAGAGGAGAGAGTGTTTAAACATTCGACCACTCTGACCAACAGACAGCGCGGGAACGAGATCACGGCGCGGCCAGCGAATTTGGACAGTAAGCAGTCTTCTCTTTAAGACAAGCTGGTACATTGTTGACTAGCTCATTGTCACCAAATAGTATAAATATATCTACGTAATGTTTTTTGTTCTATTCCTCATGGAATGTCATTATTTCAAATACTTCTACAAAAGCATTTTAGATACGTATCTAATGGAGTTCAATGAATTCTGCTTAATGTTAATAATTTGGTGCCTCGAAAGACTTATCAGACACCCTAAGTAGCTAATGCACTGATTGAATTCCTTAATTAATTTATCTAGCATGAAAGTGCAGGACCCCATTTCGCCTAATTTTCCAGACCAGTTGAGCTGGCTTGTGGTGCATTATAGTAGCTTTATTTTAGCTGATGTCACCACTGCCTACACACATTCAGAGCCTTCGGGTGTCCAGTCGGATTCCATAGGCAGCCCCTAACGTCCCACTTAACGCCGTCCTTTTCGTCTCTCTGAACAGCTCTCTCAGTGCACCAGCTGGCAGCACAGGGGGATGTCACACAGGTGGCGGGACACCTGAGCAAAGGTCAGCCCGATAGCTCTCAGTCTGACACCCGCTGCATGGTGTCATGCCGTGCTCAGACAACGCTGCATGGGTTCTGACTGAGCGAGTGTGATTGGGCTGGGGTGGCCAGGCAGCACTGCAGATCCAGCCGGGCACTCTTTTCAAAGAAACCCTCACCCTGGCCACATTTTAATCTCTATAATGAAATTTATGGCACGTTGACCATTTTTGAAACATATTTTAACAACAGTATTCATAATACTGTTCATCCAATATTTAGTTTTGAATAAGCAAATATTTTAAATATTCTGTTGTTAATGTAGTGGCAGTTTCTTTCATGATTAGTTGTTACAGTAAATTTTGTACCTGCTTTTTCAGCGTCACAGAAAATAACCTGCACGTCCGTGTGAATAATTCATTTCCCCTGGGTACAGGATGAATCTTATCTGTGTGCCTGTATTCATTTTTCAGTTATGGTTTTTACCCATATTTTTTTTGCCTGTAGCCTTGTAGCAATCACATTTCTTTCCGAGTCGACACCGTCATCCAACTGCCGCATTCACCATAAATCCGAGTAACGCTGCACGCAGTTGAAGACACCGCTAGCACATTTAATGCTCTGCCACTGATGGTTAAACAAGATTACTACTGCGAAGCAATTTATTTGGGGGACATCAAAGAAATGAAAGTGAAACGAGCTACCTGTCAATGGATTTTGGATTGTAAATACAGAAAAATGTGACCGTGCTCTGATTGGACCGGGTTAGGGAGGGATGGAATGTGATTGGTCGTGTTGACTTTGACCCTCGCAGACAGCTCCCTGGTGAACAGTCCAGATGAACGAGGCTTCACGCCGCTTATGTGGGCTGCAGTGTTCGGCGAAATAGCCATGGTGGAGTTTCTTCTAGAGAAGGTAAGTCGTCACCCTGCACTGTGTACAGTGACACCCATTTATGCG
>JAODKM010000136.1:78561-91629 GCA_026780845.1 Petrocephalus sullivani
GGCAGGCAGCCTTGAGGAAGCCTTGTTTCTGGGTCTCAGTCAGCTAGAGGCAGGCAGCCTTGAGGAAGCCTTGTTTCCCACGAGTGCCTTACTATGTCTATGAGTTATAGCCCAATATTTACAATCACTTTTGCTTTCTGAGATCATTGAGCTGTTCATATGAATCAAACTGACCGCCCTTTCCTGCCATGGCTGTTAATAATTGTGTCCAGTGTCCTGTTCTTCCCATGTGCTGTCATGAGTTGTATAGCTACAAAGTACTTTAATTATGCCAAGGGCCACTGGATCATGGCTGCAATGTTATACAGTCGTTTTGATTTCAGAATCGATGTTTCCTTGCTCATCACGTGCTTACACGATGTGGCTCCAACTTGAACAAGATGAGGTGTGCATAACCTATATATCTATTTCGTCATCTGCATTTACAAGGTCATAGGTTGGGTTTCAACACTAGTATAGACCAAATCAGTCCCAAAAGCTCCTGCCCTCCTAAACACGCACAGTACTCCCACAATATTTATAGGGACACGTTTCCATCATCCATACCCGAATCTACACCCTTGTGTGAGTCTATCATGTAAGACTCACACAGACCAAAGAACTGGGCTTAAAATGAGCATGTTCCCTTGTTTCTTGCCTTGTACTCTCAGCTTTGCCATTCAGACTGGAAGAAACAGCGGTACAGCTTTGATTGTTCCTCCTAGTCCCTGTTCATGGTATATCTGCGGCGTTGGATCCCGCGACTCCGGGTTCCGGCTTCCGTTTCTTCGTTCGACATCCTCTCCAGTGATTTCAGAATCAAAATACAGCAGCCTGTTGCTGTCTGACTCATTAGTCTGGATTCTCTATATTCGGTGTGCATTGTGGGTATTACGCATTTCCATAATGGCCGCGCGCGACACCGTAGAAGAAACGGCGCGAGAACGCTGGCGTTACTGTAATGTTGTAATCGTGTGTCACTCTGTGGTGGTGTCCTTTCAGGTGCCCGATTTTGTGAAATCATAATAATAGGGGACCAGTGTATAAACTAGCTAATGGACACAGACTTAATAATGGCAGAACACTGATCTAATTTTAACCCCGATCAAATTAAATATGAGACAGTGAACAGCTGATTTCTAGATTTCCTACATGCGTTTTGAAGGAATGCATGTAATATTACACATGAGAACCAAAAAAATGGCTTGCAAAAGTGTAGTACGCTACTTTTGCTTTCAGTTTGTGTGAGCGTGAATGGGCTCTATTTCGGGCTCGTCACACGCATTACCTAACAGGGCTGTTATGAGTCCTGTCATGGAGACACATTTCGTTTCCCTCCCTCCTAGCCTCCTGCCTTTAGTACCGCAGCACATCTGACAGGATGACAGATTTACCAGAGATCGCATCTAAATTCTGTCCCTAATTAATTTACAGAATTATTCAAACTGTCTGTGTAAATCCAATTACCCAGTTTCGTGCCAAACTTATGAGCATGTTGTGGGGAGAGGGTTGGGCGGGCCATTTTGGGCGTAGTTTAGATTTTTGATTTAGCGATCCAGCTAAAATGAACGGTGGCTGAAGAGCTGCTTGGGTTAGCCCTGTGTGGCGTTCGGCATTGTCCGAAGCCGCGAGAGATGGCGGAGTGGCACGGTGTGCATTCTCACTCTCGGACTGCGACGGGACTGCCTAAAAATGGGACACAGCCATCAGTGTGAGAGGGAAAAAGTATTATCCAAATGCTCAGAGTCACTTACGTAATAGTACGTAATAGTGTCTCATAGGTCGGATTCATTCGTGTATCAAACGGTCACCCCTAGGATGGAACAGGCCGCATCTGTAAAAGCTTGTAGCTTCTCCTGATTACCAAACTGGCTTGGAAGTATTTGGCCATTTTCTTTAGCCTTGACTAATGCAATACGTTTAGATTCCATGGGTCAGTGAGTGACAGGGTCCACTACTATCCACCAGGCTCTCCTCTCTCGCCTTGCTGTTATTATTTGAGCCTTCGTCCTCCCCCGTGCAGTCAGACGCCCAAAACCATCCTCACAGAGCACAAGACACCATGCGGGAGTATTCATTAAACACAGATGGGCGCTAGGCAGTTTGCCTCTATCACAGTCAGACGTGACATCTCGTATGAGCGTGTCACCTGAAATCCGCGTGCCGTTTCAATGTCGTTTGGCTGCCGGGCTGTGAAACATCAACAGGAGCAATAAAAATGAGAGCATCAGAAGGCCGTAACTGGAAAATCTGGTGACACGTGTGTGAGATGTTTCAGCCAATTATTTTCATGTATTTGATCAGCAGCCTTTATGTGCATGGGTGCATCAGAAGGTTCCATCACACAGGAGAGAAGAGTTCTGAGCCTTAAATAGTGTCATTATGGCCTGGTGTTAAAGGCAGGTGTTTCCGATAGCAATGTCTCCTGTCCAAATGATGAATGGGGGCGAAAATACTTAAAGCCGAAAAGTATGCATTAAGAATCAGGCGTTTAGAGTTACCTCGGGGCATTTCGGAACATAAAGCCTTCATAGCACATGCTTCCCTAGGGGAAAAAAAACACATAAAGCATCCTGTCCTGTTGGGAGAGATTACAAAATGATGAATTATATAGAAAAGCTGAACATAGAAACAGTTAACATAAAATGCCAAAAAATACTCTAATATGGCAATAAACCAGTAGTCCAAGACAGTGGTAAATAAAATGAGAATTTTGGAATTGGAGACGTTCATTTAGCAACGATGTAGAGATCCGCCCAAATCCTGCTTTTCACCGTGAGGGTGGGATTTCAGTTATTGACTTTCAGGTCACCCAATCAAAATCCTTTCATCTGTTCTCTACTTTGGAGGTAATTTCGTTACATTTGTTGCATAAAAATAACTATTTCTCTGTTGGCAGGAGAGATATATTTAATAATGCAAGGTCTCTTATCCGATACTCCTGGTACCAATATATTAGCTAAATCAATATTTATATTGTCGTGTCATAGACTGAGAAAGAGCTATGCTATAGAATCATCTTCAAATGCCCCCAGGGAATTTGTTCAGCGGTTATAAAACAATCAACGGGATGAAAATAAAAAGTGCAGAAAGTCAAATGCATCTTTGCCATCCAGCCACTAACCTCTCGTGCCTACTCCCCGCCCCCCTCCCCCCTCCACACTGCTGATGTCTTAATAATGTCTCGCTAAAACAATTAAGGGGCTCTCAGGCAGAATGCATTAGCAGATCCCTTTCACTAACTTGACCCAAATAAAACACACACCACGTCTGCTCCTCTTGCAACTCGTGACTCGTCTTCTCCTTGGCTTCCTCCATCTGTCCTCAAATTCATTAGCACAAATTCTGGCCCACACTGGAGGTGCGGTCCCAGTAGCCCTGTCTTGGATGGAAGGATCTGCAGTGAGAGTAGCTCCCTTCTCAGTCCCAGTACATTAGCCACTATAGATGTTGATCTTTGGAGCAGTTGGCAAGTGGGCAGAAAAACACGGAGACCCCACTCTGGTCTATGGTGACCATTAGTGCCAGCTAGACTCTTCAGAACTGGCTTTCCATTCCATCATTTTTGGAAATCATCATCCTGTCTGCCTAGAAGATGGTGCTGCACCTTGTACTTTTTCCCACGGTCGTAATACTTGCATCGTTGCCTTAACATTACCTTAACCCGCAACTCATAAATGGTCAAAACAGAGTTGTAGTGCTCAAGATTGGTCTCGATATCTTATGATTGAATGCTCAATGAAATTAGGCCCTGTCCTTAGAGAACTGCAGACGGTCCACATTTTTGCTCTCTCCCAGCTCCCAGGATACATAAACCACACAATCAAACAATCAGGAGCACCGAAACCTGGTACAGGTATGTTGTGACCTGGACTATCTTGTCTTGTACATGTTTTACTCCAATGGCACTAACAGTACTACTGAGACTGGCGTATATTATGGGAATACTTCTGTTGTTACTTGATTATTAAAAAGTATTGGATTTTTGAAGGGTTAAGGTTAGGGTTAAGTCATGTAAAAAGTGAAAGCTACATAAATCCATAGTGGAGATGAAGGGAAAGAGTCTTGGCATTTAGATTTATATCACAAAGGGATATAATTCATGTTACTGGAATGGAATAGCTCTGTGCCAAAGCTTCTGAGTGGGCCAATACGCACACCTCTGGCCGCTGTGCAGAATGATGGTCCCCCCAAGGGGCTTGTGGGGGAGGGACTCCGCCAGTCAACTACCTGCGATTTCATCAGCCATCCTACACCCTAATGGTGCTGCTGAGGGTTGTGTCGCGAGACATCTGACATCTCCTCTTGCTCGCTGACAGACAATTCAGTAGAAATATTACGTGGTAGCATCTCGTTAATGTCAAAGTGACCTTCCTTCAGCTTTTAGTCAACAGTTCGCTTGGCTCATCTCCGCAATATTGCACTGATCTCGGCTGTGGCTGTCTTATGGTATTGTGCTGTCAGCCATGGTGCGACCCTGCCCAACCCTGCGCCAAGGCTATCTCTGCTCTCTGCACCGAGGGGAACTCCATGCGTGTAACCATGCATCAAAGAATGTCTCTGTTTCTCTGGGCCCTGTTGGAATGCAACGTTCTTATTGGGCAGCCGATGCCCAGACCGGTCTGACAAATATTAGGACAGCAGGCCCACAAAGGCCCAAGACTGCCAGGGGTTATTTGAGCCTTGCCAGTCCCAGACTGCTGTGATCATGTCTCATTAGGAGGCTGGTCGTGTGATCTCCCACAGTCTAGGAAGGCAGCATCGCACTGTGGTGGCTTGACACATACATGCGTGCAGCATTGCCCAACTTGCCTTTTGGCTTTTGGGCACGTTTTGGAATCTCACTGAGATGGACCTGACAGATCCTGTGGTCTCATTCCCATCATCCCATCAACAGTAAGTGAGACATTACCAGTGCTGGTAAGATACCAAACCAGGCCGTAAAAGGCTTTCAGATTCGGAATCCAACAGCAAGTGCCAAATGGAGACATATCTATATCTCCAATGGTGGAAAGTGGTCTAATTGTTGAATTGTTCAAATCTATCCAGAACCCATCACCCACAGGTTAACTACAGGCTTAGAAATTCAAATGAGGGTAGATAGACTGAGAATGAGGGCGGATAGACAGAGCAAGCCTTTGCTTTGTTGATCTCATCTTGTGCTCAGTCTCTGCTGAAGGGATGCTGGTTGTCATGGTCACCTCTGGGGTACTTGACGAACAGATGATAATCTGCCGCATCTGACTTGAGGCCAGAGGATGAGCGAAATGAGGCAGGCATACTTAGAATGACACATTGTCTTGGACGGGTGAGGGATTCCCTCTCTGCTCTTTTTCAAGGCCGTTGGTGTCTAGCTGGGGAGCTATGAGGGGTAAGCAGTGGTGGTCCAGAATTTCGGGTCCAAGATTGTGTTTCAACCAACCAGTTGAATATAAAGAGTCACAGTCACAGAGTGGTCAAATGGTTGGTTGAAACAAAATCTTGGTCTTGATTTGTAGGTTCTGGACCTAAAATGTCCACCTTTAGTAACAAGTAAGTTCACCTGGAGATCCCCATTTGAGCTGATATGTCACGGAGAATCAGAGGCAACAGGGGTTTAGCAATGTATATCTAAGAGTAAGATTAGTCACAATAGGAGGTTAAACCCATCATCTGTGGTTCCAGTCATCCTGTAGAATTTTGGTTAATGGTGGGAGCTGCTGCAGTTTTTCACGTTACTAACCAGTGAGGCACCTAATTTCTATCCCAGTTGGTGCCCTTTCATTACCTTCTATTTAACAGTGTGCTTCCTCTAGTACTTTAGCAAACGCTCTGGCTGTAAAGTTGAATGGCAAAGAGGGCTCCGCATTTCTCATTCGTCCGGCACTTGCCACAACTAAGTGAAATGGCTGCTGATTCCCCCAGAAGAGAAACCCTCTAAATATGGGGGCCAATTAATCCCAGTTCCTGATGCGCCAAATCTTGTAAAATGGGATCCTGTACTCCTTCAGGAAAAATGGATATTACATTGGGTCGCAAAATAAACAAGGTGATGATTCATCATGTATATGTAGTAGATTTCATACCCAGAGGTGTTGGAGGGCCATGGAGACCCTGGGAGATCTAGGGGACCCAGAACTTTATAGGGGCCCCGAAATCTACCATTGAACCCCTCCCTCCATTCAGTAGAGCGTACTTGGGGGCCACTAGTGGGGGCTCAAGGTGAGACTTTATCATGGGGGGCAGAATTTCTAGGTAAGGCCTTGTTCATACCCTGGTCAAATGAGTGGCCTGCAAGTTTGTGTCTCTCAACTTAGATTTTCCCTTAAAATATATGACAGGTTTGGCCAGTCGGGAAAAAGAGGAGAAGCTGCAGATCCAGAGTGGTTCAGTCAAACTGTCTGGGACTTTGGTTAAACAGCAGTAAGTCTGTTATTTATTCTGTCTCATGTCAGTGATATGTCAGAGGTTTACGTCACGTCTTCCCCTGGTGATCCAGTGTCATTGGCAATGAAGGAGATCAAGCGTTGTTGGGATGCAGCTGCTCATGTGTGGCTGGTGCCGAATCGGTGAGGGTGTCTCTTCTGGTTAGGAAAATGCCTGTGACAATTTCTGAGCTTCTCGTACCATGGTGGGAAGGTGGGGTTGAATCGACGTTCCTGGGCGCCCTCCCGGCACGCTCACCTGTTGCTGGTGAGTGGGGGGGGATGTCGGGCTTGTTTCAGAGCACCTCCATTCTCCGGACTCATGCACATTCGCGTACCACGAGCAGCACCGCCCGTCTGCGTCATGTGGCATAATTAAAACAATGCTGTCTTTGCGCGAGGGAGATGCTATCAAGCTATGCATCCCAGGAGAACAAGCAAAGTGAAGTCTTATTAAAACACCGCCCGTGGCTTCCCTCATCAGCTCCCGCGGCTGACTTGCCATTGCGTCTCACAGGCCGGCAGATGTGGGCTCCCTCTCTGCCCATCCCCCCACTCCCTGGACTGCTTCTTGTGCTGACTGCCTCCACCTCTGCGCGTAGAAACCCGGCCACTGTTTATCGCAAACCAAGGAGTTATAGCAGAGTTTACCCCCCGAGCGAGTGAACCAGAACCGGCCTTGCTCTGGGCGTCAGGGTGGACTTCAGGGACAATGCTTGCCTTTTCAGTAAACAGCTTGGGGGCAATGATATCCCGAGCAGACACAGGCTGTCCGTAGGCAGGGCCGCACCAAGACACAGCTGGGCCCCTGAAAAGTTCTGCTGAATTGGCCCCCGCCCTTCTCCAAACCAAAGCTACCATTATCCACGCACACACACTCATGGGCGCCCCCTAGTGTCAGGGCGCCTTAAATTCCTCCCTCCCTTATGGATATAGGGAGGATGATGTGTTGCAACATCAGTGCTGGGGACAATGCCCAAAACCAAGAAAGAGTTCTTGGTTATGGTTAATTAGGGGTATCGCTTAAATCTCTGAGCTGTCCATCTTTCTGTCGAACTGGGTCATTTGGCCAGCTTGTGTTAGGGTCTCTGAAACCATCTGACAGCCATGCCTCATGTTTCAATGTTCCATAATGAAAATTTGCATGTTTTTCATCAGGCTGTATAGCTGCATTAAAGGTTTCCTCTTGAGATCTTTTGCCAGAGGTGGGTGTGGTCCTGGACATTTATCGGGGGGGGGGGTCACAGCAGCGTAAATGGGCCCACAGTGAAGTATGTATCAGCACATCATGAATCAGGGCCGCTCACTTTGATTAACTGGACGGTCTTAATGGCCCTGACTCGGCCCCCCAATCCCCCCCGCGCATGGCGATGCTCGCCCCGACGTCCGGCTGCGTGAAATATGTGCCGGCGAGGGACCGGGGACCTTGGGAAATAATAAAGCGATGATGCGGTCTTCGCGCCCCCCCCCCCGTGTAGCCGTCCTCCAGGCTCTGCCGGCTCACCCCCCCTTGCTCTTCACTTTTCCGTGCAGCTGCCTGGCCAAGAAGGCTGTTCAATTCCAGCCGCGTGTGAGCAGGACCATGCAATTAGCCAAAGCAGCGCGGACCACACTGCCTCTGCATGAACCACACTGCCTCTGCATGAACCACACTGCCTCTGCACGGACCACACCGCCTCTGCATGAACCACACTGCCTCTGCGCGGACCACACTGCCTCTGCATGAACCACACTGCCTCTGCGCGGACCACACCGCCTCTGCATGAACCACACTGCCTCTGGGCGGACCACAGTGCCTCTGGGCGGACCACACTGCCTCTGCGCGGACCACACTGCCTCTGTGCGGGCCACACTGTCTCTGCTCGGACCACACCGCCTCTGCACGGACCACACCGCCTCTGCATGAACCACACTTCCTCTGCGCAGACCACACTGCCTCTGCATGAACCACACCGCCTCTGGGCGGACCACACTGCCTCTGGGCGGACCACACTGCCTCTGCGCGGACCACACTGCCTCTGTGCGGGCCACACTGTCTCTGCTCGGACCACACTGCCTCTGCATGAACCACACTGCCTCTGTGCGGGCCACACTGCCTCTGCATGAACCACACTGCCTCTAGACCCAGGGAGTCCTGCAGCGGTGTTTCCACCATTGCACCTCATAGTGAGGAGGGTGTCACGGCAAAGCTCAGTAACACGCACGCATAGACCCACACACACACGCACACACATGCACACTCTCGTGTGTCACACCCCATCTACATCTCCGGGACATTAAAAGAGGGGGGGGCAGCGGAGAGTGTGACTGACAGCCCCATTCTGCAGCCCGGCATTAATGCACCTGGCCCCTCCCTACCCCCGAAACCCCTCACTTGCCTCACTGTGCCTTTCCTCGTCGGTGAGCGCGCCCAAGCACGCACATGTGCACACACACATGGGCGGGGACCCCTTTCTGCAACACGGTATCAGAAAACACTCTGTGACCGGAGCACTCAGCGTTTTGGAGCTCTACGGCATGCTGCATGGGTGCACACGCCGCACCTCAATGGTGCCCCCTAGGTCTCTCTGGCAGAAACACCCGATTCAGCAAAATTAAAGTCCGCTGCGCGTTCTGGTGGCTTGGTCCCGCTGCCGGTTCGGCGGGCCCTGTCTCAAAGCTGTTGAACACAGATGTCCCAATAGAGGTGATTTTCGGCGCGTCTGTTGAACCTTAGCAGTGACATACTGATACGATCTTCATCTAAATGGCACCTGAATGAGCACATGGCACCAGCTGCCGTGTAAAAGGCTGGTTGGGAACGAAGGGCTTCAGCTTTAAAAAAAAAAGAAAAAGACCCAGGAGACAAAAAAATGCATATCAAAGAAGTTTCTTGACAAAATATAGGGGGGTGACATATTTTTGGGACATCTGTGGTGACAGAAAGTGGAGTTTAATCTCACTCACTCAGCTTTATGCATCCTGCTATACGTTGATATGTTATTCTGTTGATTTGCTATTGTGATGTCATTTCCCCTTCCCCCCTCTCCACTAACGCCCCCCCCCCCCCCGTAATTAGAGTGGAGAAGCAAAGACTGAAGTGAAGGTAACAGACTGAAGCCAAACCAGACAATAACAGCATTCATCCAAGATATATCTAAGAGACACGGCGATAGATGACGGTGTTCCTGGGGGATTATGGGTAAATGACGCTGAGGTCACAGAGAGTAAAGCCAAAGGCCCCCATGCACTCATTTCATTTGGCTGCTCAGAGCACGCAGCCTTTTAGCGGCGAGAGAGACGGTTAAAAAGGCTGCATCTTTTTCCCCGCAGCTAACCTTGGTGTGTTAAAACACCACGGCTCTGAGCAAACGACGCGAGCCGGAGGACGGTTGCTATTCTTCTTGCCACCAGCCCGGCCCACTCAAGGCGAGCCGTCGCTGCATGCTGGCCCATTATGACCCATTTTGTGCCAGGATGAGCGGTCTAGAGGTCATCATGAAGCACAGATGGTTTTAATGGCTGGAACGGGAGAGCTTTTTGGGTTATAGGCACCGCACGCTATCTGCTATCCTATCCTTGTCCCGGAATGACCGCACCGGCGTCTGCTTTTGTCCCGTTTGCCACCGGGCCGATGCCAGCGCTGTAACGGACACCGGCTATCGCCGGCCCGATCTCGCCCACCGCACCTCGCGTTTCATCCTGACCCTCTGCTGGAAATCTGTCTCATCAAACATTCAGGAGGCGGGCGGCAAGCCCGGGGGAATCGCAGGAAGGCAGCTTTATTCCCTCACTCTAACACCCGACGTACAGACACACAGGGGTGCGTGAAGGAGGAGAGGCTCCTCTTAATGGACCCTGCTGGGTTTGAGGCTCCTTACCGATGCCGCTCCCGGAGATCTTGCGTAAAGTTGAATTTTGCATGTGCTAGTTCTGGTACCGAGTATGACTGGAGAGTTTCTCCAAGATCAGTATGTTGCCTTAATACTAGGTGTTACATTTACTTAGCGGATACTTTTATCCGAACCAACATACGATTGTGAGAGCAGGGCCAGACATTCCAGGGAGTAATTGGGGTTAAGGGGCCTCATTCAAGGGCCCAAAGGTGACGTCACTCTGCCGACCCTGGGATCTGAACCGGCGACCTTCTGATCACAAGCACAAAGTCTGGACCTGAAACCGTGATGTCCCTGTGTCCTTTTTAACCTTGTTAGGCAAACTCTTGGGTTTTATTTATATAACTTTTAATATATGTCGGGGAACACAGGTAAATTTGTTATGGAATTGTGGTGCTGGTATTTATCTGTATGCATAGTAATCCTTTATTTTTGCTGCAGGCTCTGTCTTGCTTTGCTGGGGTGTGCGCTGCCGTGCCTTTAGAGATATCACATTTGCTGGGTGTAAACGTCGCTCCGGGGGGGAACCGAGCAGCAGCCTCGAATGCGATGGGGAGGCTGCAGCGTAGAGTAGCAGCGCCTGGCGATGCATGCCCGTGGGTTTGGGAATTTAACGTGCCTGTTCTCCCTCCGCACGCAGGTCCAGGATGCGGAGCGCCAACCACGCGCCCAGCCTTCTGGCCTTCATTCTGCTCCACGTGGCGGGAAACGGTGAGTTCCCGGCTGGGCCCTGGGTGGGCACCGCCGTCTGTCGGCCGTTGGGTGGGGTGCCATGGAGACCGAGGCCGGCCCGCAAGCGACGATGGCCGGAGTGGCTGGTCAGCAGCTGAAGGAGGCAGTCAGATCGAGCGCCTGATCACTTCTGCGGCCTTTTTCGCAAGGTTGCCCGGCTGCCCATCATTCGATGGTGGTTCCACATGTCAGGGTCACGTCAGATGTGTTCTCCATGTTCCACTGGCAGGTCAGCAGCATAGCTGCTCATTATGGACGAGATTATTTAGTTGTTGCTTCCTGCCTTGACTGTCATAGAGACTCCCTGGTTTGTGAGCCCCCCCGCCCACCAAAAGAGACTACAGCACACCACCCTGGACGAACATCTAGCCATCAGCTGCAGGCTGTTTGTCAGGCGGCCTTCCTTGTCTCCAGCACAATCTCTCTGGGGCTGAGATCCAGACCTGTCTGGCTAATAAGGCTTCCCTTGCCAGCCTCGCTGACCCTCAGACAGCCCGGTGACGCACCCAGGCGGGGGGGAAGGTATCGGTGCCCGTCGGCGAGCTCCATCTGAACTTGACGGCGTGAGCCATCTGTTGCCAGCCCCATCAGTGCCCCCCCCCCACCTCATTAAGCGGGAGGTCAGATCCCTGCAAGTCAGGGACACGGGTGTCTGCGGCGAGCGTGACAGATTGCTGGCACGCGTTTATGGACGTAGCGCTTTCCGGATGGAGAGGCCTACCGTGGACAGTCCCGGAGGACAACCACGGCTCCCCCGAGTGCATGTGGGGGCCAGGTGCAGGCAGTCGGTCTCCCTTCCCAGAAGGCTTATTCAGATAGCCAGCCCCAACCGCCCCCCCACGGCTGGTCCAGTGATCTCCCCATATCATCCCGCACCACCCACAGCCAGCACTTCCAATGCATCCTCGCCAGACGCGGGTGGGAATTAGTGCCGCCCCCCGACGTCTGAGCGTGCTCCGTGCACGCTGAGGCACTCACAGTCAGGTCCCCATCACCATTAATATTCATAGACCCTGGGGAGGGGGGGGGGCACATCTCGGGCGTGCCAAGGGAGTCCAGGTAGAGGATTTGGTGCCTGAGCTTGGCATCACAGGAGCAGCGTTATGACCCCGCCCACCGCCCCCCACGCACGCCACCACTCTTTGTCTCCTGTCTCCCGTTTCATTCACGCTCCGTCCACTCGGGAGAAGAAAGCAATTAACTCCATGGAACAGGTATACAGCCCCCCCCCCAGCACCACCAGCCTGTGGGGGGGCCGGGTAGCTGGCACACTGGTATCAGCAGCTGGCAGGCTGTGTGCAAACCTACGCATTAGTGCCCCCGAGAAGCCGCCCGCGGCTCAGAGACGGCACTCGGATCTGTGCCGCCTCCTGGCTCTGCTGCCGGTTACACCAAGGCTTCCCCAGCGCACACTGCGCCCGGTTATTGTGTGTCTGTTGCCATGGTTATTAATAGCGTGATGTCAGCAGGGAAGGGGCGTTAGCATAACCCTCTCTTTGTGCTCTCTCGCGTCTCCCTTTCGCGGAGTCGGGGGGTCGCGACCTCCATACGCCCGAGCCGCAGCCACGGGCTGAATCACGCGGGGAGGGTGTCGCCCGGCTCACGGCGAACCCCCGGAGGGCACTCGGAAAGAGCGCGACCTCCGGAATCTTCTGGAATCAGCGCAGATTGCGACGGGGAGGCGTGCCCGTGAGCGAGTGCGCGGCGGTCGCGATCCGGCTGCCTGGCGCTGCTGCGTGCGGATCCTGCTCGCGAGACACCCGCGGCAGAAAACAAAGAAATCACCCCTGTGGGTGACAGAGGGGCGGAGCCATCGATCAGCCACCTCTCTGCCTGGCAGGTAATTTAAGACCAAGTAGCCCCCGTCTGTAATAAATCCATTAGAGTTGAGGAGAGATGGTGCGGGGGGGGGGGGGGGGTTATTATGGGGGGAATTAATGACGCGCATCCCTGCCTCTGCCCGGCAATTTTGCACCCCAGGCCGATTCCGGCCTGGATCAGCACTGGGGCCGCTCCCAAAAGGTGACTTCTGCGGCAGAGGGACTTTCAGAAAGGGCTGCTCTGTGGGCCCCCCCCAC
>JAODKM010000136.1:91729-102333 GCA_026780845.1 Petrocephalus sullivani
CTCCCCACCCCCCCCCCCCCCCCCGCCACACACTTCCTGTAGGTTATAACAATTGCATCTTATTTAAAAAAAACTGAAAAAGATTTTTTATTTCTCTCTTAAGCAGGCAGGTTTTCAAATTGGGGGGGTGGTGGTTGTCTCTGGGGAGATATGCTTGTAAAAACATTCCCATCTAAATGCAGATTCGCTATTCCTGCAGTGATGGGGACACGCTGCTTTGATTCATTATTTGGCCATGTGGGGATACCGAGACCCCCCCCTCCATTAGTCGCCATTCTTAAGGAAATACCTCCGACTAATTGTTCTTATTTTATGTCGCGGATTGAATAGTTTTGTTTTGAAGTGCAACAGACATCAGGGCTGGACGACTCCAGCCAGAGGATGGGGGAGCAAATATTTACAAAAGGAAAAGGGAGACTCGAGAGCACGCTGTGTAATTCACCGCGCATTACCGATCCCGCCGTGGGGGGCTGGCTACAATGCAAAAGTAATAAAGATTATTGAAGTGCTGTTTGCCCAAGTCTGCCGTCACGCCGGATGGGAAACAGCAGCCCGGATTCATTAGCATACAATCAAGCCAAAAACATCAGGGCTGCGCCTACCAGGGGGTGTGGCGAGCAGCCGGAGCCTCGATACGAGTGGCGGATCGCTATAGCTGATCGGGACCAGAGGCCCGGGACCAGCGGCCCGGGACCAGAGGCCCGGGACCAGTGGCTGCTTCTCCCGCTCGGTTGGGGATGGAGCCACTGAAGCTCCTGGCTGCCCGTTCCCCTGACGCCGCGCACCTTGGTGGTTTTCCACTTCTCGGAGGGTGTGAGTGTATCCCTCTGGGTTGAACCTTCTTTGTGAAGGGGCTTGTGGGCAATTGGTGGTTGTATTTGCGTTTGTCTCTTCGTTGGGTTTCATTCATGAAGGTCCAGCAATCAGAGACCCTCCGTATCCGTGTAGCCATTCGCCTGTGTCTGTGATCAGAAGGTCGCTGGTTTGAATCCCATGGTTGGCGGAGTGCTTTCACCACTGGACCCTTGAGATACTCCCTACAGATACTCCCAAGACTGCCTAACTCTACTTTGTCAAATATATGTCGCTTTGGATGAAAGCACCTGCTAAATTAATAAGCATAATGAAAATTCAGTCACTTCAAAAACTTCGCCGCACTGTGAGCCTAAGAGTCCCTTAGTGATTTGTTTCCCAGGAACAAAGCACACTGTACGCCTCTTGGAGTGAAACCTCGCCCTCAACTGCAGGCAAACAGATGCTCTTGTGTACAGCTTTAGAAATGAGATTTCACTCAAGACACAAACCTTCAGTTGCACCTTCTTCACCCCCCATTCCATCGCGAGGGAAACATGACCCCCGTTACTCCGCGGTCAACTAAATTTCACAGTGCGCGCTGACTTTAACAGACGGTGCCTGTAAATAGATTGAACACTATTGTTGTAGACGCACAATTACTCATACTGAGACTACCTGAAAGGGTCCTACATCCCTCTATCAATAATAATACAAAAAATGCTTAGTGCTATTGCCTTGAGAAAACAACATCCTTTGAAGTTTTGGGTAAAGCCGTGAGTTGGGACAATGGGGGAGGCATATATAGTTCGCCGATCGGTTTCTTCGCTATTGGCTCCCAGAAGGTGGATCAGCCAGGCAAGCGATAGGCTGGAGGGCTTAAGCATCAGACGCGCGCTGATTTGTGATGGGCCTTGCAGCACCTGTGTACACATCCCTCTGGATGACAGCGCTACGCACTCCAGTCAGGTACCGGTCAGAAAGGCGCCGTCGGCTTTCTGCTTTTGAGTTCCGGCAACGGACGCATCCGTACCCGAACCGAGGACTGTCACTACGGGGTTGAGCGTGGATTTCAGTCGTGCATGTGCTGCCGATCTGAGTCAACCGTGTTAAACTATTAAACTACACAAGTGATGTCATGGGGCAGTGGAGGCCTAATGGTTTGGGAAGCACAGTTGCTTGTTTGAATCCCTGACCAGTAAGATTCCACTGATGTACCCTGAGCAAGGTACCACCCCCAAGCCTTGAATTACCTGTTAGCTGCCTGATGCTATGTTGCAATGTCACATATGGGTTAAATGCAGAGGATCTATTGTACTGTGGTGTGTCAACAACGGCAATTAATCACTTTCACATGCATAAAGGACTTTATGCCAAACCTGCATCCTTACCAATTATAGAGGAAGCCCTATCATGTACTTCTATGAATTTTCATAAAATGCCTGATTACCTTTCAATGCCCGTATTGACACTGCCTTGCTTTTGCTTAGTGTTTAGTTTTAGTAATTGTTGAAGTTAAGTTGTGAGTTAGTGTTAGATTCTGCTGTTTCAGCCTTAAGCAATGAACCAGACCAAAGGTGCTCCCTCTGTCTCCAGGGGGTGATCTATGATGCAGTAGACCTCGTTACGCACAACCTTCATTAGCTGGTATACATTGGATAGCTCCTTGCATCTTGGTCTCAAAGGGGAATGAGGGCAAGGTGGTTTTCTAATTACCATACCTATTACAGTAGGCCACATAAGCTAGGATTTTGTGCGTTACAAAGTAACAGAACAACCCGCAATATAACGAAGTAACGCAGCATAATCCTACATTAGTTTTCAGTGGCTTTACATTTGGCTTTCAGCCTTGGCTGCATGTACGATTCACTTCCACAATTGACTCAGATCCCTTAATGACAAGGACACTTTCTCTGCGAATAGCTGAGGACAGCCGCCATGCTGTGTGCATGCATGCGTCACGCCGTCCTGGCCGGCTGATTGGCCGTCTTGCGGTGGAAGCAGGAGGCACCAGAAGCGCAGTGCGCCCAGGCCGTGACATCAGAGCGGCAGCCAGATTTAAACCTTGAGAAAATCAGAGGGGGGTCAGGTTAGCAGCAATGTGCTTTTCAACCATTTCTCAGGGAGTTAGTCTTCCAGTACTACTGCAAGGGCATTATTATGGTGAGAGAGTCTCTCAGAGGTCTGCATCCCCAACCAAATGAATTTAAACAGGTAAGGGGGTGGGGGGGGGGGCAGGTGTGTAGGAGAAAAATAAAGCGAGTGGGATGAAAACGGATCAATAAATTCATTTTCTTGCTTCTAAGGGACACTGTCAGTGGCTTCGATTTCTGCCTACATGCCTCGCCATTCATTTTGGCCCGAAATGAGATTTTATCCTTCCTCTGTATGGAGATAAAACATGATTTAAGTATACGTTTGCCACGCTGGTTCCTCTCGAATGATATCTTTGATAAATTGCTGCGCTTTTATTAACAGGCCCTTTTTGGGGGGGGGGGGGGGAGCCACGCCCCCGCTGATTTCCTGACAGGAGGTGTACGCAATAGACTCACTGTCACTGGGGATGAGTTAGCGCAAATGGTGGAGGCAGCGCAGCCTGTACTGGGACCTGCGCAGACCTGCGCATAACTCAAACAAGCTAAGGGGTGTGCAGAGACTTTACCGGAAGGGGCGTTTTAATGCACAGGTTTACCCAGGCTGAAGCCCAGGGGCCTCTACTAAAAAGGAGCCTCAACGGACCTTGTTTAATAAAACTTTAGACCTAGAGTTGTCACCTGGGGATGCAATTTAATTTACACCCCCCCCCCCCCAGTCTGGATACCCCCTCTGCTCTCGATAAAAAATAGCAGGGGACCATCACACAACTGGTATTGCCAAATATCCCAGGGACCTCTGGTTTACATCTGCATATGTAATTAAGAAAAACAAATAATAGTGAAAGCTAAATAACCTATAACCTGACCTTTCCACACAAGGCGTCAGTAATGATTGCTGCGCCGCATTATTTTCATTGTCACGCACCTAAACTGTTCTCATTAGTAACTCTGACGCAACAATACCTGCCAAACGCAAACATACTTGCCATGTTCGGCTGAAAGGTCAACAGATTCCGTACAATTAGCACCGGCTAAGGTAGCATTTATCTGTTGTTACTAAAGACGGCTTATTGTGGGGGGAAAAAAATGTCTGGAAATTAGGATAGAAAATAAATAATGAGATTCTGTTGAACAAACGAAATGTTTAATTAAGATTACTGTGCCTGCCAGCTAAGCAGCCAGTGTAGCAGTGTAGCTAGCTGGAAGCGCATAGTAGCTAGCTGGAAGAGCGTAGTAGCTAGCTACATCGTACACCATTTGATCCGCAGTACCTGGACGGGAGACCCAATCACTAAATAATCGTTTAAAACATTAATGCAACAATTGATATAACTATGCTGTTTTAGGCACAGCAACCGTGCAAATTCAACAGTGCCATTTGTGTACTTTACAATGCAAAGCAATAATCTGCATTTAAATTAATTAAAGTCGTTCTAGTGAGTGAACCTTAGAAAAGCGCATGCATCCAAATTCCATCAGAGCAGTAATTAATACCGATCTTTATTATACCCTAAAATGCCAATCCACAGAGTCCCTTGTGAATATTCCTACAATAAATCTCTGTGGTGTCACTTAAGGGGCACCCAATAATTAATGATTGTTTTTTGGGCAGCATTAGATTGAAAAAATAAAAAGTAATGTAAAATGCTCCCCCATATATGACAGGTATCTAACAGTGCTGTTGAAATTGAGATAACAACCCAAAAAGTGCAATCGGGTACTGGTTGTACAGATAAAACACCAAAGTTAGTTTGCCGATAGCAGGTATTTACTCCGTGTTAGGCCTTCGCCTTAACAGCGTACTGTCCCGGCTAGCAGTGTGGCCTCCTCCAGCACCCGTGACGTGTTCCGCATCCCTGGCTGCATTTCAGTTTGTTAAATTACAGTAGCTGTCTGTCTGTGACAGCTCCACTAGCTGCCTTACTGTACTGCACGCGGGCAAACAGGAACATTTGCTACTTACGTCCGAGAAATTGCAAGCCAGCCTCAACGAAACCCTCTTAGCAGTAACGTTCTTTAGCAAGCTACCGTGGATGGGTGTTAGTCAATGGCACTAAGCCATTTATATGCATTTGCTGAACATATTTGATGTTGCACAGCGGGCTACATGATTACATGATTAGTGCTATTGATGTAATAGAACCTGTAAATCTTTACAGATTTATTTAAAGGCAAATTGAAGTCTGAGCTTGTCCATATATAACTTTTTTAGGAGATAACAGAAAACACTTGAGAGTTGTTATCTAATAAAAGTGTCGTGACAGTTTTGGTGCTTTTCGGGGGGGGGTCCATTGGGACCTACACTGACTGTTCTGTGTAATTAAGTGTTATCGGGGGATTTTGTTTTAAATGTGCATAGTTTAGATAAATCTAACCAATTGGTAGCTTAATTACAGGTGCAAATCCTTTTATCTGGAATAAAACTGAGAGGAAGTGGATGCTGGGCGGTGGTTACGGCTCCTCTCACCGCATCCTTCTCGTCCTGCTCCACAGGCAGAAGCTGGGCAGACCCCCTTGTGAATATGCGAAAGGTGACCCATCAGGCGATCACCGAGAAGCTGGCCGGCACTGCCTTCCTTCCCTGTGTGTTCACTCTGCGGCCCAGTCCCTCCCACGAGCCTCCCCGCATCAAATGGACCAAACTCTGGGGGCAGAGAGGTCCAGATGGGATGCAGCGGGAGCAGTCGGTGCTGGTGGCCAAGGACAATATCATCAAGGTGAAGAAGGCCTTTCAAGGCCGCGTCACCCTGCCTGGATACCCAGATAACCGCTACAATGCCACTTTGGCGCTGACTGGTCTACGCTCTAGTGACTCAGGCATGTACCGCTGCGAAGTGGTAGTTGGAATTAATGATGAACAGGACACAGTGCCCCTAGTGGTCTCAGGTGAGTTCTGCACCCATAGTAATGCATAAAAGCTTACAAAATTTGAAAGTTTTTATTGTGCCTGGTTTGTGGGGTGACTGTTTGAGTAATAAATGCATTATGTTACTCTATCCATTGCTCCATCTTGCAACCATCCTGGACAGGGTTACGGGGGGCGGGATTGTGGGGGGTACCCTCCAGGCACAGGACGTCAGTCGGGAGTACTCTACTCACGGGAGTACTCAGACATTGATCTCCATAGCTCTTACTTTTGGTAAGATCATGTACTGTTTGCAGAGATGGAAAGTTCCCATCCAGAAAATAGAAATCCAGACCAAGATTTTGTTTTATCCGAACAGTTGAGTATTCACAGAGTACTCGGTTGAAACAAAATCTTGGTCTGGATTTCTACTTTCTGGACCAGAACTTTCCATCTCTGACTGTGTGCAGTCACAAGTTAATTGATATGGACACTTAGAATTTCCTGGAGGAACCTTCCTGGGGGATTAATAAAGTTCTATCTATCTATCTAGAAGCAATTTGATCCATAGTGTTGGGGAATAGCTCTGTCCAGCCATGATCATCTTACGTAACAGTAAATTCCTTTACACTTTTGGACATAGTAACAGTGTCCGCAAACAGGTATCCCTCTGCCCTAAAATTTGATACAAATTCATTCTGCTGCCTTCCTTTAAAATGAAAGACAAAATTGCGAACCTAAAATGCGTTTGATTTTTCACATTTTTGTTCAGTTGCTTAGTGTTTGTGGCTGTTCTTCTAGTTATAAAAATTCCCTGAACTATCCTTTGTAATTACAGCTGATGCTTGAGTGAATCCCACGTCCTTACACATGCTATAACGTATGGTGATCGGTTTCAGATACTCGAGTAAATGTTAAGGACCATCATGCTTAAAATGTTTGCCAGTGATTAATATGACAGTGATTAATATTTTGCATATTAGATTTTATTTGCAACATATTTTAACAATCCCATCAGTTTGAATTTTGAGGGGTTTGGTGTGACCAGTGGACTAGTCTCTAGTTCCAGAACATTTCCTGCTGTTCTTGTTAAGACCCCTGCTCAAGATCACCCCAGCAGAGGTGGGTAGTTCAGTCAACAAAATCAAGACTTTGTTTCAACCAACCAGTTCAGTTGTGACTGTGAATCTTTATACTCAACTGGCTGGTTGAAACTAGATCCTGGACTGGACTGTTACTGTCTGGACCTGAACTACCCACCTTTGCTCCCCAGCATAGCTAATCAATTAACATGCATAAAATACCATTCCTTCAAAGAAAACAAATCCATTACTGAGTGGTCTGCTAGTGATCTCAAGGGTCTAGCCATAATTGTGAGTCACGGTGTGTTTGTGGACAATGCTGGTTTCGAGGTCCCAAAAGTTAATTAACTAACATCAATATTGTTGGATAAGATCAATATCATATTACTTAACTGGCTTCTCCTGCAGCTGTGCATTCCCTTTCTTTTCAAAGACCGTATATATCTCTTTCGGTTAGCAGTTTTAGCTCACATTGGGTGGTCAATTGTCTGTGTCTTTTCTACCATTGATTTCCAACCAAGATTCCCTTTTTAAAGTACCATTGTCTACAGGAGTTGCTTATTGACGCAGGCGTGTGGAGTGTGTAAATACTGGTGAGCAGGCATTACTAAGAAGTGTCCTGAAGTACTAAAAGATGTATGTATCCGCTGTTTCACCGAACAGCTCTTTTCTCTACATAATATCCCTGTTCCATGAATGTTTTAGGCTCCTAATGTGTTGCTTAGATGTTTTGGCAATAGAACAAATTTGTAAATGTGCATCCCTGCAGTGGAAGATTAGAGGTTTGTCCCCATACATTAGTCTGGCTCTAGCTTTATATTCCAGGCATTAGCTGTTATATTAAGGGTATAATCCCTATCTTTTGAGGAAGATTAAACGCTGCTTCTTTCCAAGATACGTAAGAAAGCCAAAATGAACGAATGAACCTGGCTCGTGAATATCTGAAATTATCTTTCCTTTTTTTTTGTTACTGCAGAGAAAAAGCAGATTCTGTTGTTCACGCCTTGCCTGGAGCTCAGCTGGTGAAACTGGCCTTCAGCTGAATTAATTTTCTTCCTATTTTACTTTATAATGTCCAAATTTTTCTGCCCTGACCTCTAGTCCACCATGTTTCTCTAAAGAGAAAATACTGGTCTTCAGAGTGGGGTAGTGCTGGTGTTTCGGGGTTGAAGGTACTATTTGTAGTAACACAGAGAATCATTTCCCCCAAGTCAGGTTTTTACAGAAGTGATATTGGATCTGCAGTTCTACAGTTGTTACTATATATTTTGGTTTCTTCTGCTGTTGTTTTTCTCATCTTCTGAGCCACACTGGGATTAGACCTTTATTCCTGATATTACCACTCCGATGTTAGCAGCCTTCTCGATATGACTTCTCCTTGAAAAAAACCCCAGTCAAGGAACATGAGCTTCGTTTCAGTGGCAAATCGGACGTAAGAGCGTTCGTCATGTAAAGGTCTTTCAGACTGCGCCGTGTTGAGCTTGTTGATGTCACCGCCCGTGTTGGTTCAACACCATGCCGTCCCTTGTAGGTGTCGTGTTTCACTACCGTGCACCCCATGACCGCTACGCCCTGTCCTTTACGGAGGCCAAGCGCGTTTGTCTAGAAAATTCTGCAGTCATCGCCACGCCCGCTCAGCTGCAAGCCACCTTCGATGACGGCTACGACAACTGTGATGCGGGCTGGCTGTCTGATCGGACTGTCAGGTGAGCGTCAAACATACTGCCCATCACCCAGGCCCCGATGATGTCATCATGGCTGCCTAACCCTAACCCTCTAATGGCCGCCGTGTTCTTGCACACACAGATTGTGTCCACTGATCCATCCCAACTGGAAATCGGAAGCCAGCATTTTAGTTGACTGCCCACACCTAATATTTGCTCGCCAGTCCAATTTTTTACCACTGTAACTGCTATACCTGGAATGAGTTCATATCGACATAGCGCTGCAGTGTACAACGCTCTTGGACAAGGATTGCCCTGCTGGGAAGATTTAATACTTCATCCCTTCTCCAAATGGCTTCGATTCAATCACAATACTTAGCTGCTTAGCAGATGCTTTTACCCAAATTACCTCCCGTTTATATTCACAGAAGACATCAAGAACATCTATTAAAGGTCCACGGGCTTCTTTTCAGGCACAGGATTAGTTTCCTGACCAGCTACATCACCCCTAGCCGGGGTATTCCTAATCTTATAACACATGGGTGGGGCGTTTCACTTTACCCTTTGTAGATCTAACCTAGATCTGCGAGATCACTTGACAAAAGAAGCGATCGGTTCTAGAGATGGTACAAGACTCCCTGATACTTATACGCCTTTATAGCTTAATGAGCGTTTAGTCAGCCTTACCCTAACTGTACGGCGTGCATACAGCGCGAGCTTTTTGTTTTACACTCTAAGAATGGAGAAATGTCCTCATTCCTCTGGTTTCTTTCTGCAGGTATCCAATTCAGTCACCAAGGCCAGGTTGCTATGGCGACAGGGAGGACTCACCTGGTGTGAGGAATTACGGCAGCAGAGCCCCAGACGAGCTGTTTGATGTCTACTGCTACGCCGAGGAACTGAAGGGTACCTTTTCTCGGAAAGGATTTTGCCGCGCGCGACACGCGGGTCTTTAGGACGGCTGAAGAGTGGCGGGAGTGGCTATAAACCCCGCACCCCCCAGATCTCCATTTCTGTCTCAAGTAGGTCAGTACTGTTTAAAGCTCAGCAGCTTGCAGTCGTGCGGGAGGTGAGTCCACACGTGTATTTAAGAGAAAGTCGGGGGGAGAACAAGGTCATTTCCAACATGCATCGTGCGTTGACAAGGCCCCCCAAGCTACCCGCCAATTAGCCGTGCCGTCTGCGAGGCCTTGTGAGCGTCCTCAGTTTTAAAGCCGTGATGGAGGAGGTGTTGTGTTCCCCCGTCCTTTAAAATGCTTTTTCATCGCCTGGATCTCACAGGTGCGGTTTTCCATGCCACCGTGCCCGAGAAGTTCAGCTTGACCGCGGCCTCCATGCACTGCCACTCCCTGGGTGGTCAGCTGGCCAGCGCTGGGCAGCTCTTTCTGGCCTGGCAGGCGGGCCTGGACCGCTGTGACCCGGGCTGGCTGGCCGACGGCAGCGTGCGCTACCCCATCAACCAGCCCCGCCGGAACTGCGGGGGGGACGAGCCGGGGGTGCGCACCATCTACTCCAACCCGAACCGCACCGGCTTCCCGGACACGACGACCCCCTTCGACGCTTACTGCTACAAAGGTACCGCCCGGTGCTGGCTTCTGGGACGTTCTTCTCCCTCCAGCCTTCCATCCTCACCTCCAATCTTCTCTCCAACACAGAGCTCTTTTTTTCTTTTTCTTCTGAATCCTGAATTAAAAGGGCAACATACAGTCTTATCATACTGTTTTCCTTATAATTCACTATTTGGCCAAAAGTAGGCGGACGCCCTCAAATAGAGGAATTTCATATTTAAGCCACACCCATTGAAGACATGGGTGCATAATCAGGCAATGTCCTGCAACAAACATTAGCAGTAGAATGGGTGGTTGTACCAAGGAGGTTAGGGACTTTCCGCTCACCACCGTCATAGGATGCTATCTCTCCAACAAGTCATTTCATTAGAATGTTGGATATGCTGGTGTCCGCACACTTATGGCAGTATAATGTGTCTATAATGTTGCAGCAAGGGTAAAATTTATATATATATGTAGAGGTGTGCATACAAACACAAGTAAACAAAGTCACAGTTGGCGGTAGAGCATTCTGCTACAGGGCCCCCATATTGTGGAATGGGTTGCCAGCTTTTGTT
>JAODKM010000136.1:138441-151240 GCA_026780845.1 Petrocephalus sullivani
TTTTGGTTTTTTTTTATTGGCCCCTTCTTTGTCATTTGGGGGTGGGCATGTTGTTCCCCCCCCCCCCCCCCCTTATTTACCTCCTGTCAGCTGTGTGGCCCCCCCCCCCCCCCAATTCTTCCCAAAAAATAAAGTACTGGTTGGTTAAGTCGATCATTTCAGAAGTTCAGAATGTTGGGAACTTCCAATAAGCCTTGCTTTCTACGTTTTTTTTTTTTGGTTTTCTCTCTCTGCTATTGTAACACATTACCTGATAATGTGACACTTGGTAAACTCTTCATTTGAAATCCTCAGGAAGAATTCTGATTTTACAGTCTGCATATGCCAGTGTTTCTCCACATCTGCATCGGGACCTGGCGAGGTCGCTGCATTCCTGCAGTCTTAATCAGTCAGAGGAAGCCCAGCTCTGTCGGCCTCAGCAAAAGCAATAAAACGGAGCACGTGGTGTAGAAAACCTGTCTGAGTGCTGTTTACACTTCAGGGTCAAATTGGACTTTCTCTTCCCCCGTTATTTGTAGGTTGGTTGCACTAGCTACCAAATAAATGTTTAAAGAAACGCAAATTTAGATCCTTTATTTTTTAGGATCGAGACTCATGTTCCGTGTGAGAAATTGGATAAAAGCAATGTGTTTTTATGGGTGTTGTTAATATTCTTATTGTTATTTATATTTAAGGGACATTTTAGTGGAAATAGTTTTTAATATTATAATCCGGTTCAGTAGTTGATAATACTTTAAAAAGTCAAATGTTTTGTCAGGGACTTTTTTAAAAATCAAAATTAATATACACAAAATATATCTATTGTAATCTCCCACCAAATATATTGCACTGCTGTGTACTGCTGTACAGGGTCGCTGGTGTGCGTGCGCGTGCGTGTGCGCGTGCGTGTGCGTGCGGCTTTGGTTTCTTGTCGATTCTTCCCTGCTGCAGTTGTCCTGGCTCTTGTACAGTTATTGTGACTGCAGAGTAATACCAAAGTATTTCCGCACCTGAAGTTACCGGCTATATCAGAATCTTAATCTCAGGAAAAAAAATCTATATCAACTATCCATTGCAAATTATAAGAGGATTATATATAGAAGATCTGGTATCGGCGACGGCTAAGAAATCCCCCGTCCTCTCCACCTCCATTCTGCACTGGAAGTGATTCGCCGTCTTTGTGGCGTTTGAAACTTGATCCGAAGGTTTCGTTACTGTGCTGAGTTCTGGTTATTTTTTATTTTTTATTTTTTTTAAGTGTTTATGCCATCTTAGGGCAAAGATAAAAAGTGGCATGTGAAAAGAGAGTCGTCTTCTGTCATTTGTGGAAATGGGTTGGCCGCCTCGTAAGTCGGGCCGCCCCAAACGCCCTTTAGCACACGCCCGGCGGACGATGGTCCCGGCAAGGGAGAGCAGCGGGCCGCCCTGCGTCCGGAACACCGGCAGCCCGTATCGCAGACCACTGACCACCACCACCACCACCTTTTCACGACCATGCAGGTGGGGCACCAGCCAAGTCTTATTACCCGTTTGCGACCAGAATCCCCTCTCACCTCCATCAGCCATACACGTTCCCCCCCCCAAATCAAATAATTACACGGCTTGGAAAATTTAATTGGACAGTCATCGTCATCCTCTGGCCTAATTTGAACATTTTGTCCATTTTGTACAAAAAGTGGAAAAGGAAAAAGTATACATTTCCCACGGTTGAAATGATTGTTGTTGTACTCTCTTTATTTGCACTAAGAATGGCATAATCTACTTACTGTTACGCGTGACCCCCGACCTGTCGTCCCCCGCATCGTCTGAGTATCTTTTGTATACTGTACCCATCTTAGGCCCCTTCGCAGATGGAAAACCGACCCCTCTGGAGTAATTTATTGCTAATAACAAAATAAACATGCTACTGGTTGTACTTTTAAAAAATAAAAAAAAACAAATGCTATTTTTTCTGTAAAACTGTTTAGCACTTTTCTGGGTTATGCTTTTGTTTTTTGTTTTTTTTTCTATATATTTATAATTTAGATCGAAGTGTATATATTGTAAAAATCGTGCCTTTCAACTAATTCTTTAAAAAGAAGTTTTCTACTCATAACAAAGAGCGAATATATTGATGCAATCTCTGATTTTGTTAACAAATAAAAACTTGCCGAAGATTGCCGAATTGGGTTGGTTTTTATTTTACCGCGAACATTTCATAAGCGCTTTAAGTGAAATAAAGTTGTTTACTATTTTGTTACATTTTAATTATGCGCGGGAGGGGTTATTTTATTAGAATTTTATTGAGAATTGAGAGCTATAATCCATTTTATGAGACGTAAATGTTTATATAGGCCTAAATTCAGTCGGGCTGGCTAGACGCTTACTAATAGTACACTTTAATGCCATTGTAATAGAATAATGTTAATCTGATAGAATTTGACATCCTAGATAAAATGATTTAACTCGGTGAGTCGAGCACAGGCTTGTTTTTATGGTGTCATGCCTTGTTATCGCGTATTGGTATTTTTAAAAAACAAACACTTTAGAGACGATGTCACGGGCGGGTCGGCGGAGCCCGGGCGCTTTCGGGCCCTTTCAGCCCCGCTGCCTGCAGTGCGCCCGGTCCGCCGATGGGGGGCGCCACGCGTGTAACGAGCACGTCGCCACGCTCCTCCCCGCATCCGCCCTTCGTCTCCTGCCTTCAGGTGCACCCCCCCCCCCAATAACAGAGCGGTAACTAAGGAAGTGGCGGCTATATATCCCTGCCACCGAAACTGCCCCGTTTAGTTACTCAGGGCTCCGTCCCGCAGCCTGCATGCTTCCGTAGAATAAGCCGTCCTGCTGTTTCCGCCCGGTACCGACGCGCAGGTGAGTTTCTCTCTTTCTCTCCTTCTTCTAACCTCCGGGGCGCTTCGTATTTAAATGTGTCGTGCTGTAAATTATTAGAGAAGTTCCCGTTTGCTAAGTACCTGGTCCGGCTGCGTATTTTATTCTCACACTTTCATATCCGCATAAGGGATGGGGACAGGGGGACCTTTTTGTCCTGTTATTGGAATTAGTGTTATTGCACAGGTAACTAATAGTGGTGTATTATCGCTAACTTGGAAGTCAGCGTTTCTTCCTTGTCGCCGATTGATTGTGCACCTTTGAATAGGTAAATGCTGGTGTCTTTCCGAATATTGGGGAAGTTCAGTGTAAATGTAATTATACATGGCAATCGGGCTTGTTCGACAAAGTATATGTAAATGTATGACTGACCTGGGCCGACCTATACATCTCAAAGCGGGGATACATTGTTTATTTTATTTGTGTGTCAGGCTTGACAGGCTTGACAAACTGGAACTGGAATCTGAAAGTTTATGGGTTTAAGTGGGAGGTGATTAATGTTTAATGTGGACGGTTGTAAAAGACACTTTGGTAGCGGAAAAAAACAGCGGCATTATTAGCATGAGATCCGGGTTGTGGTTCGTTACCTTGTTACCAGCTTGTTACCTGCAGACCTGCGTGTTTTAGGAGTTTGAGACCGATATGACCCCCCGTATAGGCGGCTTACAGCTGACTGCGTGGCTTGTTTTCAAGGGAAAGTGTCTGATGTGAAGTTAAAATGCTTACTGGGAAAAGTGTACAGAATCATCTCTGTCTTATCTAAACGCACCAATGCCCCTTGAACACTGTATAGGTGAGAGAATAAAGTCTGACTAAACATGGATATTAAGTGCAAAGGCTGACTGTGCCATTTTAGCAGCTGTCCCGGTTTGACAGCCCCCAGCCTGGCCGGGACGCCGCGGTACATGGGGGCGGGGGGCGGCCGGCCGCCTTGTCGGCCTGCCATCGGCGCTCCCACCACTCGCCTTTCTGGTTCTGCCAGCCGGCCGGTTTCGGCGCACTGCATTCCCGCAGCGCCGCGTCTCTCGCTTCCCCTTGGCACTTTCCTTTCTCTCTCTTTCCCCTTTTGTTAGAAGGCTTCGGGGCGGAGGGCGATTAGCCGGGCACGCAGCATCCCCTTGTGGGGAAGCTCTGCATTGAAATGCTGCAATCGGCGCTTTGCATTTCTTAGGCCGGACTCCAGTGCGCATAATGAAAGTTTTTATTCTTATTATTGTCCTGTTCATAGGGGGAGGGCGGGAGCTGCTTGCCGTGGTTTGATCACACACCTTATCTGCATGTAAGCACCGCTAGGGACGTGTTTAGAACGTGGTAACTTATTTGATGGGGGCAGCTACACTGGCTCCTAAAAGCGGCCCCGGGATCCGGACAATCGGGCTCTGAGAAGCACACGGCGGCCACTCTGCGCCGTGCCCTCGGTGCCGCGGACAGTGGCTCTTTGTGTGAGTGTTTACCTGCCGGGGGGCGATTAGCGCACCTGGGCGGCCCGATCCTGCCTTAGCAGCAGCAGGTGATTCATCATTTACTGTTATTCGCGCTCGTTAGTCTCTGCGGCGCCGGCGGATCCTTTGTTACGGACATTTGCGGCTTGGTCTGGGGGACTTTGCGCTTCTTTGGGTCGCTTTAAGCCGCATTGTGTGGCCGTGAGGCGTGTAGGTGCGGAGATCGCAGTTTTAATACAAGGTATTAATACAAGGGCAACAAAATAGCCCTCTAAAATATGAAGGTTTATCGCCATGGGTAAATAAACAATTGCTACTAACAGGGCCTCGTCCGGGATCCCAACGTTTTATTGTTTATTTAACAGGAAAAGGTAATGATTGCTTTGGTAAACAAGTGGGGTTTTCCAAGTGTTCTTGAATCTCCTGAATAAGGTATTGAGGACTTGTAGGATATCACCACTAGTTTGTTCTTAATGTCAGGGGTGAGGGGATGTTGAATAGAAACATTGTTACATGGTGAAATTCTGATCCTTCTTGTCCAGTGGTTTAGCTGTTGATCATTGTTGGTGAGCCCCCTGACCTCTGTTGGCTGGGGTGGGGGGTATCAGTGACTCGATCCTGATGTGACTGAGCGGTACCACAGTGTACCAAAGTCGCATGTGGCAGGCAGGCCGAACGTGACCCGCCTTGTGACGGGACGCCTTTAGGGGACTGAAACGGCGATGCTCCGGCGTGACGTCACAGCACGGGCTCGCACTCCGATACTGGTGTCCGCATTCCGCGTGACTAGTCTCGGATACTTTCTGTCTATTCTGTAGAAGAATGTGACTTATGTTGGTGTTTCATGACGTTTTTGTTTTTGAGTGTTTAGCCCTTTTTTATTGACTCATAGCTGACTTGCAGTTCAGTGTTCTTCTCACTGCCATTGTGTCACTGTGTGCCTCAGTCCAAATGTCACTTAAACCCATCCACTGGGTGTGCTGTTTTATCACATGCCTGCCAAGACCTTTCCTCATTTTTGCACGCTGAAGGCTCGCCTGGATACATTTCCATCCTGTGAATCTTGAAGTTAGTCTGTCAACAATTAACCAGAACGGTATTCGACTATATGCCCCTAGCTAGTTCAGCTCAAGTGACCTATATAATGTTAAGGTTTAATGTCAAAGATAACAGCCTTCCCCCCTCCAGCCCTCACCCCCCCCCCATGAGGATTGAATTTCACAATGGTATGCCAAGCCAGTTAGAATACGCAGCCCGGCTCTCTGAGTGGCTGAGCCGTCCAATTAGACGACACCTCTCTGGGCGTGCTCCTTTCGCGTGAGCTGGCCCCAGGCGCGCGTCCAGGTTCTGCTTGACAGTGCCTGGCAACGCGAGGTAAGAGGAAGTGCTTTGGAAAAGGGAGGGCCTGAGGGTGGAGCTCACAGTTGACTAGGTGGGGTCTCTGCAAGGTGTTTCTCGTCTAGCGAAAACACAGTGCGTGGACCCACCTGCTAACCTGAACAGACGGTGTCCTGTTTCCATTTAGATTCGTTTGGGTCCATTCATTTCTGAAAAGTCAAAGGAGACTTTCTTGGCTTTAATGGATTGCCTTGTATTCCTGGCATTCGGTTTTTAATCTTAATTACACTGTCATTTTCTCTTTGTGAGAGGCCAGGGTTGTGATTCCATCCGCGGAATGGCAGTGAGGTTCAGGGAGGAGGTGAGTAGGTACTCTTTCGGCTTTTTCAGCAAAAAAGAAAAGATCCTGCGGTCTGACCGTGATCAGCTGTCCCGTTTGGTACTTAGATTTTTGATTTTCTGCCCAACCTTTTAAATATACGGGCAGCCTTGGCTGCGCGTTGAGGCCGCTGCGTCCCATCGCACTCTCTTCCTACGGAAATGATTCTTTGCCACCTCAGATGGCGTCTCCAGTGGCTGCCGGGCTGTAAGCAGGGCAGCAGTGTTGTTTAGGGGGTGCCCATTGTCTTTCTGTGCCTTTCCCTCTCTGCTGCTCTCTTTCGTCCTCCTGAAAGCCTGAATGCCGGCTCCATTTGCCTCGGGGCCTTTCTCCCGGGTGGCCGGTCCGCTCCGGTTCCTCGTGACATACGTGATGGGTCCCGTTTCTTTGTGTCGGACAGAAATGGGGGCCAGCCGGGCTGCCTCTTACAGGTCTTGGGACCTCGTGGTCACTGCAGAGGTTTACGTCATTGTGGAGTCGCTGTTTACACAGGTGTAGTATTCAATCTAAATGGGCTTCCTGTGCATTTGACACCGTGCTCTGGTACATTATGGTACAACCCACTGATCTTTACCGATTGGCATACTCTGCCCATTATTGTGTTTTAACATGCTGTTTTTACACTGTAGTATCAATATAATCTTGATAAATTCCTGTTTGCTTTTTTTCCTCCGTCTAGGGTAGCGTTTTTTAATTACTGATACCTAATGGTTTAAGAGTTAAGATCCTGAAACTGAGCAAAGCCATAGGAGGAGACTGGGTTGGGATGACAGTCAGAACCATGCCATGCGGAATTTGGCAGTGAATTGAGTTCTGTTGTTTTACTTCTTTTTTGGTAACACTGTGACTCAAAGCTGTAACGGGCCGGCCGTCGTATTGAAATGAAGGGGCAGAATAATGTTTCTGTTCATAATAACTCACGGAAGTGCTCAGGTGGTTGCTGAGGAGAAGTTTCCAGGTGTCACCACTTTTGGGGCCTTGAGCAGGGCCCTTCCCCCCAGTTCCAGGGGCCCCAAACGGCCCCAAAACTCCTCCCTGTGTATACAGCCCTGTCTTTGTAGTCTATTTATATGCTTAGTAAGTGTATATTTGCTCATAAAAAAAGCTCATAAGAGTTTTACATCAGAATACATTCAGTTTACGAACACAATAAAAATGCAAGTATCTTCTGTTCTTCAAGAAGTTACTGATACCTTGCTGGTTGGCTAGATGAACACCGCTTAGGTTCTCAAACCTCTCCTCGGGGGCACCTCAGCCATTCCAGGTATATGCTAAATTGGGGTATTGATCAGTGAGACGGGGGCCGTGCTCCAGGCAGAAGACGCATGGGTGTATTGGGTGGTTGCTGCAGATACCGGGCAGACGGCGGGCGAGTGATGGTAACTGACATGGACATAATCTCGTCAGTTTTACACCAACATGAAGATCATTTAAGCTTCATTTCCTTTGATTTTTGAAGATTCTGCACAGTTTGTATAATAGAAATATTATTATGACTGCAGCGATAACAACAACGCTATTCTTTTTTTAATATTAATATAATATTATAATTATTATTAATAGTAGTAGTAGTAATTATTATTATTATTGTTAATAATAATAATAATTAATAATCATATTAATTAATTGCCGACTTGTCGATGTGCACCAGGTGGGTCAGAAGACCCAGTCTGCCACTGTGGCTCTGGGGACAGGCATCGGTACTAGCAGGCTCGAGGCAGGAACAAAGCCGAACATGCTGGTTATATAAACGCATGGGAGGCTGGACTAGATAAACCCTGGGAATCACTGTCACACGACCTCCTCCTTCCTCATCCTCTCTCAGTGACTAACCTCCTGCTCGGCTCATAAGTGACACTGCGGAGGGAGGGAGAGAGAGAGAGACTGAGACTCTTTAAACAAACAGCATTCCTAGAAGTGAACACAGGGATCCCATTTGCATGGCATTTGTAAGGCCACTCCCATGTCCTGTTCGGCAGGTACGTGTCTGCCATGCATTTCTCTTGGTTGTGCTTGATGTGCATTGTTATGGTGTTTCACAACGCACTATAAACTGGGCCCCATGAAAGGTGGACCGCCCCATTTCCTGCTTATTGCGGTTTGGTTTTGCCTGGATACACACTAATTTTATATCGACCAGACGTCTTGGTAGAATTGGTTCAGCCTTTCTATATATATATGCTAGTTTTGTGTTTCCCTACAGGTCTAAATGTTAGTATATTTCATGAATTTACTTTTGAAGCTGCAAGGTTTTGCCATGTGGAAAAACTGAAAATTCCCCTTTACTGCCCCCCCCTGCATTTTTGACATGGTTCAGCTTCTTGTTGACTTGTTAACTAGCCTTTTACCTAAAGAGTATGAAGTCCTAGGTTAAACAAGCTGAAGGGTGTGTCTGCTGGGTGGTGGAACCCGTCTCGCGCTTCTCGAGGCCGTCGCCACTGGAGTGTAGCGGGGTGGGTGCGCTCTGCTCTTACCTGTCAATTCGGAGTGCCATCCTGGCGGAACTAAGGGGCGTCCGCCTTGATTAGATTTAGCTGACTGGTGGCGGATTTTGGTGACCGGTTTGAGGGGGGGGGTTCACGTCTTACCTCCTTGTGTACTGCACTTGGGTCTCTGGCTTTCATGAGCAGTTTGAAAGCCTTGAAGTTATCTTACAATCATCCAGCCATCTTGCGACTGTAAATCCAGGACTGGGTTAGAAGAGCGACTCCAGGCAGGACAGGACACAAGGCAGGAGATGCCTCGAATGGGGTACCAGGCGACCCCCTGTCTGTCTCTCTCTCACGCACACACACACACACACGCACATATTTTTCTAAAATTGAGTTATCCCTTGTGGGGACCAAAAAAATGTCGCCACAAGGTCAAAATAACAGGTTTTTATCACATGTGCTCACACGCATGCACACTCTCACCGCGGGCTATTTAAAGATGCCATTTTGCCTGACTGCAGGTCTTTGGAAATCTGAGTATCTGGAGGGATCCTGCACAAGACTGGGAGAACATGTATTCGAACCTCCAACCCTGGAGGTTTGAGACAAAAGTGCACATACTGTAGTGTTGTGCTGCAGCCTTGCACAACTGTTTATTTACAAAAAGCCGAATTTTCACTAGGGGTGTGCAAAAAAATCGATTCACAAAAGAATCGCGATTCTATCTCTATCGATTTCATACAGGACGCAAAATAGATTCATTTTTCCCGTTTTGTAATGACGCAAGTTTAACTGGTTTTCCGAATAGGAGTTTGCCAGTCCTATAGATGACGCAATACCGGTTTCTGCTCAGATAGTAACGTGTTAATTTAAGTTGAAGGTTTGCAGTTTATATTTGCAACAGTTTATATTTTTGTAATGCAACTTTAACTGTTATCTCAGGGCTGTATTTCCCGTCAAACTGATGGAAAATAAGAAATAATGGACATTTTGAATCGAGAATCTGTTTTGGATTGAATCACGAGCCCAAGAATCGAAATCGAATTGAATCGTGAGGTTTTCTGAATCGCGCACCCCTAATTTCCACCCCCGGGCTGAAGCGGCGGCTGCCTCTCTCCCTGCCCTGTTGACTGTTCTTCATGGATTGTTGTCACCCTCCTCTTCCCGTTGGCACTTTCCTCACCCAATGGGTGCCAGCCGGCGGCAGACATTCTCCTCGGACAGTCGCGTGGCAAAACGCCAACGTCTAATCTGCATAAAACGGCAAAGAGTTTGGACTTTGATTATAAATGTGCATATTTCACAAGCTACATACCAAAAACTTTGCAGAGGATAGGTTAGGTATATATTTAGAATGGTTTGTTTAATTTTTGTACTGGTTGTAGAACGTTAAAATCAGATTCCTCAAATGATGTGCTTTGCACCTTGCAATAAAATAATATTGGGGCTAGCTAATGAGGGCAGGACACTTTATTAACACAATGTCAGGTGTCTTTTGTAGTCCCATATGTTTTCGTGGATACAGTTGGGTTTGTTCGCTGATACAGGTTTCTGTAGGTCAGTGGGTTTTATTTTGGGTTTTGTTGTGTGTTTACGCTCATATTATCACACGGAAATTGTGATATGAAACTACATGGTAATGGAAAACCAAAAGGCTCTTGGGCACATGACCCATTTGGCTAATTCATTGCATTTCCACCTGTCTGTTGAAGCCGGGCTGCAATCGGTAGGATGCCACGTAAACCAGCGGCCGGGGGCGTGAGTTCACGCACCGAAAAGGGGGCCCTCTGTCTTTTTCTGCCCCCGAAGGTCCACCAGAGGTAATGGCTGGTCGGGCTCATGGTGATCCCTGACCCATTTTGTAGCCCAGTAGAGTAGTCTGTGGACCAGTCTACATAACAGCCACAAAGCTGGGATTCGTAAGCATTTCTAAAGGGCTGTCTGCCTGCATTTTTCCCCGACTCAAAACCCCTGCTGTTTTACTCCAGTTTTGTTAAGCTTGCTCCATGTCACAATTTCTGTATGTGGAGGTTTCCAAGCATGCACTGGGATCTGCGTGGTGGCCTGTCTGGACAAACAAGTTTTGTGCAAAGATATCTATTTATTTGCCAGGATGTCCGTATGATGTTTGGCCAAAAGGCTTCCAGGACTGATAAAGCGGCATTTAGGAGCAGTAATTGCTGGTCTCCTAGCAGCACGTCAGCCTGGGCTGATCCTCACGCTGACTCGGGACACTCTGCCTGACCGACTACCGTTTAGGTCTTGAGAGCCTAGGAGGAGTTAAAAGAATTCCTAGCCCAGTCTCCGCCCCCCTCTGTGACGGGAATGGTGCAGGTGAGAACATGTCATAGGACAATCCCTTCGAGTCAGTCCTCCTGGCTCCTCGCGTCGCTCACACGCGGGTGCAGGTCTCGCCCGAAACTCCCCCTTCCTGCCGCGGCGGGATCGTCTCTCCGCCAGTACTCTCCGGTTCGAGCGACTTTGAGGGAGGGTCATTTTGCACCAGTTGCTGACTTTCTTCTTGTTCTTGTGTCCTGTGTTTGTCTCAGGAAGCAAACATGGAGGAGATGACCATATGGGAGCAGTACACGGTGACGCTGAATAAGGTGGGTCTCTGGCTAGACCGGCATAACTTCTTCCCTTATCAGTAACTGGATCAGGTTTTATGGACGCTGACACAAATTCTTGAGCTTTAGAAGAAGCATAAAGATTTATGGGAGTCGGCAGAAAAAATCCCCCTCCGGTTTTTTTATATATATATATAAAAAAATGTTTTCCCCCTTAATTTTTTTTTTCTTGGAATGGAATCCTATCAGGAAATTAGAGAGCTGTAGACCTTTCGGCTCACGTGACACCGCAGGCAGGTGAAGGAATGCACTCTCACTCACTCCCGCTTGCCCCCCCCAACAGGATCCCAAGGTGGGCTTCGGCTTGGCGATATCCGGGGGGCGGGACAAGCCGAACCCAGACACGGGGGACACGGCCGTGGTGATCTCAGACGTGGTGCGCAATGGCCCGGCTGCCGGGAGACTGCAGTGAGTCGCGTTCCTTGGCGTTTGTGTGGCGCTCTGCACCTATGCTCGCGACCGCCATCTGTTTGCCCTCGCTGTGGACAGAGAGAAGTCGTGTTTTTGCACTGGCCTTTTCTCTGCCCCTTATCTAGAACCAACAAGGCAGCCGAAACCGACCGGGCCCTTCCTTATTCCTTATCCTGAGCGTTAATTGTAATCTTCATCATGTGTGTTTTTCCCATACAAATGCCCATCCCACCCCCTCCGAGAGGCTGTAACCCCATACCCACTGACGGACCCCTTCTCTGCCCCCCCCCGCCCATCCCACAGCACGAGGGACCTGATTGTCATGGTCAACGGCGTTTCGATGGAGAACGTCTCTTCCAACTTCACTATTCAGCACCTGAAGAGCTGTGGAAAGACCGCCAACATTGTAAGTGTCGGGGGGGGGGGCGCGAGTGACGCCATGGATCTGCTTAGTCTTGCTGCTGGCACCCACACCGGCTTTATTTACAAATTTTTATTTACTCTCTGTGTAAGTCGCACATCCCTTCTCTACACATTAGTTGCGAAACCATTACATCAGACAGGCACGGGTGTATATGACAGAAATAACAGATGAGTCAGAAATGAAGTATTTGTTTGTTAGTCTTGCATTTATCTCTGCTCAGCCTGTTTATTCGTGGTGCTTCCATCTTCTCCTTGAGCACGCTGAGCTGCGGGTCGGAACGTGAGCTGGATTTCACCTCCTGGTACCCCGAGTGGTCTGAGGATCAGCCAGTTTACTTAAACCAGTGTTTCTCAACCGAGTCCTCGGGATCCCACACCCACCCCCCCCAACCAAGAACCAAGCACACCTTGGTTCTTCATTGTTTGGTTCAGGTGAGTTGGGAGCGATATAGGACTCCCAAACTGTGGACTGTGTGGGGGTCCCCAAGATCGGGGTTCAGGAACAGAGAGTCAACTGACTGCTGGTGGATCAGAGCTAGGAGGGGGGGGTGTGTAAGGAAGTATGGGAAGCACCACCCCAACCCCGCAATTCCACCCAAGGTGGTTGCACCCCTTCCCAGCTGATCACCTTCACTCGTGGTTTCATCAGAAGCGTCCCAGAATCGGCGGGGCGTGTCTTATTTCGCCGGGACGCTTCTGACAGCAGCTCACCCAGCCAATCAGGTAGCGCCTTCCTCATGAATATTCATGAGCTTCCCCAGCCACCCTGAGAAACGTTCTGCTTTTGAAACGCTTCTGGTGGGGGGGGGGGGGGGGCCCGCGGCCGGGGCGGGGGGCGGGGCGAAACCCCCTCGGGGCCGCGAAGGTCTAATTCTGGGCCCCTTTGTCCCCTTTTAGGCC
>JAODKM010000136.1:151340-173935 GCA_026780845.1 Petrocephalus sullivani
GCCCCCCCCCCCACCCGGCGCGCCCCCTACTCTTCATTTTTCGCGCCCCCCCCCGCGCCCGGGGGGGGGCGTTCTGGTGGGGGGGGGGGCGGGGGGGGGGGGGGGGGGGGGGACTGCGGACGTGGCCGAGGACGGAGCGAAATCACCTCGCGGCCGCGAAAGTCTAATTCTGGACCCCTTTGTCCCCTTTTAGACTGTGAAGAGGCCCCGGAAAATCCAAGTCCCGCTGACAAACCGGCCAAACCGATCCGCCTCCCACTCCAACCTGCTGGACGGGCCACCTGCCAGCAGGGGGCAGAGGCGAGGCTCGGACTCGGGCAGCGAGCCTGGCTACGGCCTGCGGGGGCGTCGGGCACGCAGCCACACCCCCGAGCCCAACGGTCACCCCCTGGCCCTGATGTCGGGCTTCAAGCGACTGCCGAGTCAGGAGGGGGCCGACAAGCCCATCAGGGCCACCCTGCTGAAAAAGAAGCCCAGCGATGGTGAGAGCGCTGGCGCCGTGGCGACGGAGGATGTGTGAGAATTCTGGTGTCGGTTTGCGCCGGTGCTGATGGGTCTCCCCGCCTCCCGCAGAGTACGGCCTGAAGTTGGGCAGTCAGATTTTCATCAAGCACATGACCAACACGGGCTTGGCAGCTAAGGAAGGAACTCTGCAGGAAGGAGACCTCGTCCTCAAGGCAAGAGGCCCGCAGCCCCTTTTTCCAGCAGATATTCCTGTCCAGGAACACACCCCCAACACCCCAGATAGAAAGCCAGTCTGTCATGGGCCACACGCACAAGTTTGTCTAACTGCGTGTCTGTGGACAGTGTGAGGAACCCACAATACCTAGGGGGGAACCCTTTAGAACAGGGGTGGGCAATCTTATCCGCAACGGGCTGGTGTGAATGCAGGTTTTCGGGGTAACCCTAAGGTCAGCTGTTCAAACCCAGGTGTGAGGATTCTTCAGCCAATAAGTCCTCTAATTAGTGATCTAATTAGGGAGTTGCAGCGAAAACTTGCATACACACCGGCCCTTTGCGGATAAGATTGCCCACCCCTGTTTTAGAACATGCGGAGAACATGCCAACTCCACACACACAAAGCAGTGGAGCCCCCATCGCTGGAGGTGTGAGGTGACATGGTTACCCACTGAGCTACCAAACACAGTACTGATACAGGCTGGTTCCCAGGACGGGGTTATCCTGTTTGGGTTTCAGGAAGTGGGGGACCTATGGTAGGACACACCCTAGGCGAGGTGCTGGTCCGTTATGGGATATTTGCACAGTCATGCGCAAAGGAAGGTTTTCCCTCTGAGGTTGGTAAACATCTCAGAATCCTGGGAAGAGATCTCCATACACACTTAGCTGAGGCTCATTACGATTTGGGTCTCTGGAGCTGCGAGGAGGCAGTGATAGCTGGAGATGGAGTAGGGATGGTCCTCAAAGTTCTGTCCCTGTCTGCGCGGCATGACTTTCAAGCTCCCTGTCCTCCACAGATTAACGGGATGACCACAGAAAACCTCTCGCTGCTGGAGACTAAACATCTCGTGGAGAAATCCAAGGGCAAGCTGACCATGCTGGTGCTGCGGGATGAGAGGCAGTTCCTGGTCAACATCCCCGAGGTGGACGACAGCCCCACCAACAGCGACGACGAAGACAGGCGTGAGGACAGCAGCTCCGAGCTGGAGGGTGAGTGCCCCCAGCCGGACAGCGGTCATGTGACTGACCTGCTCGGGGTCAGTCGAGGTCACTTGAGGGGCAGCACACTGTTCCCGTCAGAGTTCCCTCTTATGGTGTGTGGATCTTCTTTCTCTATCAGACATTTCGGATCTGGACGTCCCATCGAACAGGGGTCGGATTTCCCGCTCAGAGGCCCGAGAGCGACGTACGCGCAGGTAGACCCTTGTGAACCAATGGGGGGGGGGTCTGCCAGACTTCCCCAGGCCCATGTGGACCCTAACCCTAACTCCCCTTTCTCATTCTCTTAGGTCTCGTGCTGAAGCTGCCCCCAAGGTCCGTGACTCCCCGCCCCTACGGCCCACCCTAAACCGGCCCCCCGCACAGTCCAAGCCCCCCCGAAGAGGTGAGTGCCTTAGCTGTTTTATATAGACCTTAACAATCCTGAAAGCATTGGCTTTTACTGAAAGGTTCGTAGCACCTGGGGAATGCTGGGAAAATCCCACATGTCAAAAAGGTGACTCCCTGAGCCTGTTGTCCCACATTTCCTGCTTTCCTCCTTCCTTTCTGCATCTGTGACATAATTTTCAGTCACACTCTCAAAGCTGAGCTCCCAGCAGATGCCTGGGAATTAGTGGAGGACAGTAGAGGTGGCTCTGTTTGGGTCCGGACACCCGGCTCTGGGCGGGAAGGACACCGTACAGCCCTGTGTTTTAAAGCTGAGTGGGGTAACTTCAGACGGGTGTCTGTTTCTGCTCCAGTAGTCCAGTCGGACTCGGAATCGGACCGGAGCGCCTCTCCACCCCGCCGACGGGACCCTACAGACACGAAGTACAGGTGACGCGATCGTCCTCCTTAGCTGTTACACGGCGGATCAGATGCCCATCTTTCTCGTGGCTGTTTCATCTCCCGCCCTCCGTCTTCCTGCAGGACCTTGTCTGGCATCGCCGTGCCCAGCCCACACGCTGCCCCCGTCTCCTACAGCCAGAGTCCCGCTCTCTGGGTACCTCCCCACTCCTCCTCCAGGCCCCGTAAAGGTATCGAGTGGCGGCCACCGCGCCATTCTCACCGTCCTCGCACACACAGCCTTTGTTCCCCGGCGCATGGATAACCACCCCTCCGGGGGCATGGGGTATGCTCCAGAACCAGTTCTTCTAGAGTCACATTTTTGATTCTCTTTTTTTCTTTTGCAGAAGTCTCCGAGTCGGACTCGGACCGGAGTGCCTCACCCCCTCCCAGGCTGAGCAGTCCCAGGATGGACGATCCGAAAAGATACAGGTAGCTGTGCAGCTAGAGAAGGGCTGAATGCTAATGCTACATCCGCTACAGGATGTCCCATGTGCTAACAGCACTCCCCCGTTCCTCACACAGGGTCCTTCCTGATATAGCCCACCCCGGCATCTCTCTGCGGCCCACCCCTGTCAACGCCCCCTCTATGAGGTCCTCATCTAAAGGTATTTCGAAACTGAGTAGAAAACCTTCAGTGAAAATCAACCCCCCCCCAATACTATAAGGTTTACACCCCTGGACTTCTCAACTGAAAACTAAAATCGGACACAGTATGAGCAAAGGAGGCTCTGGGTGTGAAAGCAGGGTGCGTGCACTGTGCTGAGTGTAGCCAGGGCCGGAGTGGGTCTGCGCTGAGCTAGGCAGCCGGGCCGGGCCTGCTCCAGGGCCGCACAGCACCAGTGTAGCTTAATCTCACCTCTGCTCTCCGCTCCCCAGACGACTCAGAGTCCGACAGCAGCTCCGGCCCCCCACGCCAGCAGGGCACCCTCCCCAGCCTGGACTCCAGGAACCGATACAGGTACAGATGAGGGAGGGCCCTCAGCCGCCCGGAAAGTGCCGCCCGGGGACGATGCCTTAGCAGGAGGCCTGGGACCGGAGAGCCATGTTTACCAAACTCCTGCTGGATCCATTCTCACGTTTTTTTCTGTTTTATTTCTTATAACTTTTTTTTTATCCTTATGGATTTAAAGGCAGTTTTTTTGTATTACATTATTGTACATTTTCTGTTTTGTTTTATTTTGTATTGTCTTTTTAATCGATATAAGCCTGTTCTGTTTCAGTTTTTTTTGTATTCCAATAAAAACCTGACTAAAACACACTAAACATGGTCCTCCATATTTGGGTCAGTCTGGTGCCTGGATCACGACGTGCCGTAGAGATGAGAAGGGGCGCGGGGCACATTTACGCACTTCCACCCTCACTGCGCCAGGCTCTCTTAAACACCAACAACTGCGATTTTTCTATTTTATATTTTTTTAACCACATTCTCAAACTCCACCCATGACTGAATCAGTTCAGCCACAGCTGTATTAAACCTGAACATGCAGCTAAAAGTCTGTTATGTCTGCTTGGAAAAAGGGTGAACCTTTTAGATTTAGGTGACCTTAATGATACTGCTGTCTGCTCCTCCCCACCAGGGCGGCGCTGTTCAGCAGACTAGCCTCTTTCTCCCCTCTATTGTGCCTTTGTCCGGCTTTGCGTGACAAAGGCATTTAGCTGTACAGATAGTCCTGGTCTGTGGGCTGCCCCCCCCAGCCTTTCGTTGACACTCTGCTGGTCTTTTGCAGAGCTGCTCCCGAGGGCTCTCCGCTGACCCCTCCTGTAGACCAGCCCCGGTGGACTGCTCCAGCACTGAGGGAGTCGCCACTGCCCAAGAGTGAGTCTAGTTTATTTTTATATAGCGCCTTTCACAATATAATGCCCCGAGGCGCTTAATATTATGTAGCAAATGCATATTAGCACATATAGTGCTCACAGAGTCTTGGGATGTTTGCTTAATTCAGTAAAAGTTATAGTGGTAAAAGCTGTTCTGAGTTAAAAAAGTTCATTGACAAGCATCACTGGGTGCTTTTTTAATTAGTAACACCTTTGCAATGACATAAAACGCCAAACATCTGTGTTTAGTATCCCTTTGGACTACATGACTACAATTGTAGTCAATGACAACAATTGTAATTAATGGAAAAATGGCAAGAACTTAACTGAATGAGTCAAAACATTATGACAAAAGAAAATGTCTTTGTGGAAGATATGTTAAGCATTGCTTGTCAATGTACTTTTGTTATGAAATCAATACATTTTCACTGAATTAAGCAAGCGTCCCAAGACTTCCTGTGTGCACTTCCCTCTGGCCTGTGATGGTCTGGGATTGCTTCCTGACCCGTGGATGAAAATGATGAAAATGCAGTTACTGTTCTTTTATCCATGCGGAACACTACTGTATACACGACTGAACCGAATCCTAACCTCATGTTTGTGCATGTCAATCAGGATCAGATTCAGAGGCCAGCTACGCGTCTGTCCCAGAAGTAAGCGTCCCCCAAACGAGAGAGACCCAGCAGAGCCATGAAAGATACAGGTAAGCCTAGAGGAATGTCCACTGGAGAGTAGGTAGGATGCATTTAAAAGCCCTCAGGGGAACCTGACAGGCCGTGGTGCCCATCGTCTCACTCGACTGCTTACATCACAGCAGGGTAATATGTACAGGGTACCTCAGGTCCAGAGAGTAAAAGGCAGGACCAGGCCAGAAGATTTTTGTTACAACCAACCGGTAGAGTGCTCTGCAACTTATGATTCTTTATACTCAACTGGTTGGTTGAAACAAAATCTTGGTCTAGACTTTTACTATGTGGATCTGAATTACCCACATCGGGTTAGTTTAGTATTCATTAATACTAGACTAATTGTTATGTTATGTTTGTTTTATGTTATTTTATGCTGTGTTATGTCGGCTACTAAATTTTATTGCACGAATCCGCATGAACAACAACAAATAAAAATCCTTGATCTTCACAACTAAAATCTTCTGTATTGATCCCAAGCTTTAAATTAGACTAGGAAGTTTTACTTCTGTTAAACCGACCAATTCCAGCATGCTGCTATATGAATGCTGGTCCTTTGTCCCAAAGGGTGTTCCCCGAAACGCGGGCGTCCCCCATGTCACTCCAGCAGGAGCCCCTGCGACGAAGCCCGTCACCTGATAGACCCCCAATGGAAGGTCAGTCTGTGCCGTACTGCCCCCTACTGCTCAGACCTGTAACGGGCAGAATTTACCTACTGGTCTCCACTAGGGGCACCTTTGTCCAGGTGTTTGGAGATGCAGGCTTTCCTCCTCACTCAGCATGTTTGGCTCCGCCTCAGATTCCTCGGGGTCAGAGCGCGGCCCCTCCCCCCCTCAGAGGTATGAGAGCACGGACCACGACACTGGCCCCAGGTACTTGATGTCACAAGCTGTCCGCATTGTCCCCAGGGGGGTGCTCCGTGACATCCCGGGGTCTGATGACGTCACCCGGCCCATATACCGGAGACTCTCCCGGGAACCGATGTTCAGGAATACAGGGGCACTGGTCTGGCTGAAAGCTTACAGATCGATGCCAATGTCTTTGCAGCTTTCCAGTCAATGGCACCCTCCGCACCGGTGTGTCCATGCCACGCAGTCCCACAGGCTACTGTAAGTTCATATTTCATTCAAGCATCATTATGGTGTGTAGCTCAGCAGTTTAATAATCTGGGCCTGTGTCCAGAAGGTCATGGGTTCAAGTCCCATGGCTGGTAGAGTAATAATATCACTATTGGGCCCTTTACCCCAACTGCTGCGGGGACATCGGCTGCTGTCTGATCCTCATTTGTACATAAAGTTTAAATAAATGTTAATTGGCTCTAGTGACATGGGTGACACCTGGATTTGTGTGTGTGTGTGTGTGTGTGAGAGAGAGAGAGAGAGAGAGAGAATACCCAAAGAGTACCTTGCCCTTTCATCCTATGCATGTGAGAAGTAAGTGGATGGAGAGACACTCTCGTGTCCCCTCGTGTGAGCACAAGAACTGCTTCCTTTAATATAACCTGTTCTCTTTCCAGCCAAACATGAAGAGCCACTTTATTCCTTACCCCCGGACTCGCCAGATACTCTAAACTTTCCAACAGCTGGGTGAGTTTTTTTTTTTTTAAAGCCTAAACTGTTACACACTGTCGAAAGTGTACAGTGAACATACTGTCGCATGCTACATGTTATTAAATTGATAGATACTTTAGATTAGTTATACATCTCAAACAGCTGGCCTGTTGGTTTGCCCTCCATGATTTGCCCAGATACTTCATTTTCAGTTTTAAACTCAGGCAGGCTGTGGCTGTGACGTGGCACCCAACCCGCCTCCTCCCGCAGGTACAGCTCCGATCTGAAGAAGGTGGAGTTCGTGAAAGAGACCAGCGTGGGTCTGCGGCTTGTGGGCGGTAATGACGTGGGCATCTTCGTGGCAGGAGTGCAGCCACACAGCCCCGCGCACAAGGAGGGCATGAAGGAAGGGGACCAGATGCTGCAGGTCAGAGGCGGGCCGGCCACGTCCAGGAAGCCAGCAAACCGGCCAGACCTCTTCCCGCGCATCTGTTTATAAATAGCCTTTATCTGGCTAACGCAGGCGATTTCCCAAATGCCAGCTCGATAAGATCTCCAGGGACAGCACCGAGGGGAGGGCTTTCAGGAGTATTACGTTAGAATTGAATTCAATTAAAATCCTTAGTTTTTTATTGTTTTGTTAATGCATTTTCTGACAGGTGGGGTATGTACAGACTAACAGAGCGGGTGCCGTTACACAGGGTGCCATTACACAGGGTAACGTTGCACAGGGTGCCGTTACACAAGGTGCCGTTACACAAGGTGCCGTTACACAGGGTGCCGTTACACAGGGTGCCGTTACACAGGGTGCCGTTGCACAGCGAGCTAGCTGAAAGGGCACTCTGCCCAACGTCTAACCGTCAGATTTCCTTGTAAAGTGAAAGGCTGTTAAAAAGACATCAATAAAAATTCTGTATGAGCCAAATCGGACTCACTAAACACAGCACAATTTTCGATTATTTTTAGTCTAAATAACAGCCATAATAGGCTGACGAGATTTAGCCCAAAAAACAACGTCCCTTGGGCACCTGGCACTGGGTGGGCTGTAATAGCTTATCCTGACAATAAGACGCATAGTAGGATTTGCCTTTAACATCATTAAACGCATATTAGCAGGCAGTGCTAAAGGGGCCGTCCAGGCTAATTAGTGACCATCTGCAAGCTCATTGTTTAATTATTTATTACCATGTACCGACAGAGGGCTAAGTACAAATAATTTGTTACTGTGCTTTGAACTTGAGTATTTTAAGTTGTTGCAACTTTCACTTTGCAACATTTCTGCAGCAAATAATGACTTTATACTCTGATACATTCTGCACGAGCACCCTTACTCAGCATATTTGCTAATCTGCACCAGCGACCTTGACACGTAAATATGCGACTGGGGTTTCCTTAGTGTGCTACATTGTAACACACAAAGCTACTATTCGTAAGATCCACAGATCTAAATGTAAAGTACTTTTACTTAGGTAGTATTTTACTGGATGACTGTTACTTTTACTTGAGGAACATTTTGGTGCGGTCTCTGTGCTTAAGTGTGAAAATTGAGTATATGTATCTGTGTATTAGTGTTTTAGTACAATGTAAGGTGCTAAAGTGCAATAGATGTATTTTATCTTTTATTAGAAGCAAAATCCACCCTATATGTAAGGGTGAGATGCTTTTGGGCATGAGCAGTGGAAGTGCTGTGGTGAGTCTCTAAAGCGTTTCCCCGTCGCCGCTTTTGCAGGTGAATGGCGTGGACTTCAGCCACATGACGCGCGAGGAGGCCGCCATGTTCCTGCTGAACCTCCCTAAAGGGGAGCCAGTGGAGATCTTCACCCAGAACAAGATGGACAGTGAGTGGGGAGTGGAGGGGAGGGGGCATGAGGCTGTCAGTTGTGGAGGGCGGGGGGGTTAGTAGGTGAGAAAAGGCCCCCATAGTTTTTCCACTTGTGGTGACATTCTGCCCCCCCCACCAGTCTACAAGAAGATCCTGAAGTCCAGTCTGGGAGACTCCTTCTACATCCGCACGCACTTCGACCACGAGGCGGAGGGCCCCCTGGGGGTCGGCTTCACCCGCGGCGAGGTCTTCCGGGTCGTGGACACCATGCACCGCGGCAAGCTGGGAAACTGGCTGGCCGTCCGCATGGGCAATGATCTGCACGAGCTGGAGAAGGGGACCATCCCGAACCAGGCCAGGTTCGTGGCTGGGGGTTGGGGGGGTGAGAATGGAATATTTCTGGGAAGATGCTGACCCCCGGGTCTTCCTCCTTCGGCGCCAGGGCGGAGGCCCTCGCCAACCTGGAGCGGACTCAGCGGGCCAGCGGCAACGAGCGGCAGGGCTCGGGGCCCAGGGCGGAGTTCTGGAAGCTCCGGGGCCTGCGGGGGGCCAAGAAGAACGTGCGAAAGAGCCGGGAAGACCTCCTGCAGCTCACCATCCAGGGGAAATACCCCGCCTACGAGAAGGTCCTGCTGAGAGAAGGTAAAGGGCAGGGCTGATGGAAGCCAGTGGTCAGAGTCATTGTCGCAGAGTGTCCTTTTCATCAGAGCGTCCTGCCCTGCTGCCTGTCCGCTTAGCCCAAATCATTGACATGTCATCGCTGTCCAGCTAAAAACGTGCATCTCCAAAAATCCATTACTTCGGGAGTGGGGGGGGGTGCACTCACCCAAAAACTGCTTTGCAAATAAAACATCGAAACACCCTTAGTGTCACAAAAAGAAACCTATTCTTACACAGCTGTCAGTGATTTAATGTTTTAGATGGACTTACTATCAGCAAAGCAAATATGTCAGTGGAGAAAGACATCAGGTAGGTAGTTTGTTGGCTAGCTATCTAGCTAGAAATGTTGTTAAAATTAGCAATATAGAGTAAGCCATACAAATGTTTACTAGTATAAACATAAATCCCAGCTAGTAATGTATGATGTCACAAACATTTTTTTTATTGGTTAATTAGATGTCAGACGCTATCAGTAGACCGAGGAGAGTTGGCGTAATCGATCTATAGTAAAAAGTCACAGCTATCAAAATGCAATTTTTATCAGACAGCGATGATATTCTGAAACACCAGTGAGGGATAAACATGCAATTTAGTGATATTATACTGTTATTTATGAGAATGACGGAAGAAATCTATACTACACCATTTGACGTCCACAATTTCTGGAGGGAAAATGTTACTGAATTTGGTCTGATTATGTTTCTCACAGCCAGTTTTAAGCGGCCCATTGTCATTATGGGTCCTCTGAATGACGTTGCCATGGAGAAGCTAGCCAGCGATATGCCTGAGGAATTTCAAGTGGCAGGTATGCAGCCTGTAATTGAGGGTCCAAGTATACATTTCAGATCGACAAAGAGAGGCTTGTGTTTCACATGGGATCGCAGCCCTAACCCTGCTTCGCTTTCTCGCTCCTGGACAGACATGGTTGCTCGCAGTGGAGGTGAAGGTTCCTCCTCAGTTATAAAGCTGGAGACGGTGAGGCAGATAGCTGAACAGGTGAGTGGGATCGACACTGGCACCCTGCTGAGATTAGCTGATGTGGGGACAGATGGGGGGTGTGTGCGTGTCTGTCTGTCTGTCTCCGTCTCCCGCTAATGTCATTCCGGTCCATTTTGCAGAACATGCACCCTCTGGTGGACATAACACCCACAGCCGTGGAAAGGCTCAGCTACATCCAGTACCACCCCTTGGTGCTGTTCCTCGACCCGCACAGCCGCAAAGACGTGAAGGTCATGAGGCAGCGGCTCTGTCCGAACTCCAACAAGAGCTCCCGGCGTCTCTTTGCTCAGGCGCGCAAGACCCGCAAGTACTACAGCCACCTGTTTGCAGGTGAGCCCCCACACCGGGACGGGGGGCATCCCTCCTGCCTTCTCAGCACCTTCTTTGGTCCCCTGAATACATCTATAATATCTAGACGTCTTGCGCTACTTAGTCGTAAGCGTTGGGTGTCGAGGTCATCGATCAAACCCTAATTTTCCTTCTGACGTCGTTCCACGCTCCCCGCCCCAGATCGTATCGAGCTTCAGCCCAACTCTGACGTGTGGTATGAGGTGCTCAAGGACAAGATCCACCAGCAGCAGGCCAAGCCGGTCTGGGTGTCTGAGGTCATGGTGAGTAGTGGGCAGAGTCTGGGAGCTGCCATGTGGAATGTCTTGTGGGGTATGCTGTGTTTTGAACCACCATCTTGTCTGTGCTTGCAGCTAGAGGGCGGGGAGCAAGACGAGCTGGACACCCTGACCCGCACCGACTCCACCGACTACTTGAGCTGTGACAGCCGGGCTACCAGTGACTACGAGGACACGGACGGGGAGGCCTACACAGATGGGGACGGCTATACTGACGGCGAGGCCTACACCGATAACGAAGACCTGGCTGACCACTACCCCAGACAAGATGGCCGCAGAAACATGGGCGTGGCCCGTTCCTCGGAGCCCACTAGGGGGCAGGACAGTCCATCTCCCGACTATACTCATGACTTCGAACCCACGCCAGAGTCTCCTTCCCGGGAGCTGCCGCCCATCTTGCACGTGCCCAAGCCGAGGCCCTTTCCTCAAGTCTCCGGCAGCCCTGTCCCGGCCTCGGGGTCCAGCCCCCAGTCTGACGACCCGCCGGACTTCCAAGCTCCACACCCCTCCTCCCTGGAATCTTTCCCTGAGCCGCCCACTTCAGAGGACCTCCCAGAGGACCACGAGCCAGCCTCACTCTCAGAAATAGAGGAGAAACTGCAGCAGGTGGGTGTCCGCTTGTGTGTTCCTGGACAGGCCAGGCAGTGTGTGTATGTTCAGATGGAGCCACTTCATGCCTATTAGTAAAATGAGATTCTTCTTAGTGATTCCCGTGATATTTGGATTTGGGCTACGTCATGCATAAATCTGGTCTTGCAAGGAACTTAATAGTGTAATTCAGCAGAGGATGTTTTTTTCCCCTTGGGGCTTGCCGTACCAGAGTATCTTCCTCTGAGTTTGTGGGTTTTCCCTGAATTGCAGTACAATAGGGTTAGAAGTACAATATGGAAAGTAGGAAGGCAGATGGCATTAGCATTTAGGGTCTCTGACCGCAGTGTGAGACACGTGTGGTTTCACAGGTCAGAGATAAGCAGAGATTTTTTTTTCAGCCATGCCTGTAAGATTTAAAACTCTATCCTCCGCCCCCAGACCCGAATGGCAGAACCGCAGGAAAGGAAGACTTCCCCGCCGTTCGTCGTGTAAGTGCATCTTTTGGAAATGTTTGTAAATGATAGATAAATTGTATTTTAAGCATGTTGCATGCGATTGAGCTATTGCCGAAGGTTTTACGGAGATATGTATTCCTTCCTGTCGGAGGCAGGCTGGCCCACAGAGAGGCCGTACAGTGGAGACGTACTCAGATACAAGGCAGCGACACCTCCGACGACAATGATGAGATGGACGACATCGAATGGGGCCCTGCCACAGAACTATAGACTGTATGGACTGCTAACACTGGCCATTTAGAGAACTGAATGGATGTACATAGCTATACTGCCTCCTACGTGTGACCTTTTGATACTGCAACCATTTGAAGTTCAGATCTTTAATTCAGGTTTGGAACATTTGTGGTACTGTTCCTACAACCCACTGGTATTACATACAGTACCACATTGCCAGACTTTGAACCTACGATGGGAATACCATTTTATTTTTTATGTACATTTTTAAATAAAAATACTTGTATAAATTACGATCTTAGTTATTGTGGTTTGCATAATTGTTTTTTTTTTAACTAATACGATCATGCCTTTAAGCATAAAGCTTTCTCTTTAATAATCCGCTTGTAAATAAAAATGAGTTCCACGTTTTCAGAATGTAGATTCCCAGAGATTAAATTTATTTTCACTACAGCATAATTGGTACGTAAACTTAAGAGTATTTCTGTTTTGGTTACATAAAAAAGTGAATACTTCTGAACGGTTCTGCGTTGGTCCGTTTACACCTACTATAATGACCGGTCAGGTTTATCGAACCGCGTCCGATTGCACTTCGGTACTTTTAAGGTGGTTGTTTCCCGGCGCGTCTACGAATGCCTTCCTGTAAAAGCTTACAAACTAAAAGAAAGCGTGGCTTCCCTGCAAACCTCTGGTCCTGCAGCAGGTGCATGCCAGCCGTGCATCGGGACCGACCTGTCCGGCTTTGGGTCTCATTGGAGGGGGTTGCGTGCTGCCGAAGCCCGCATGCTTGCCGGAGCAGGAAGCACTGTCTGCAGCCACAGCCCGTCCTTTACGTTCATCTCCCTCCTTCCTTCCCCCTTGCGAGTGACTTGGGCGTGAGATGCTCTATTTCCGAGTCTCCGCGCCGCCTTCGAGATCGCATGGCGTTTTCCGCTATTGACCGTTCCACCGAGCCTGGTTGGGTCATTTCCCAGTCATGGGCTGCCTGGGCATAGAGGCGATGCCCCTTTGCTAGCTGACACGGTCCGGTTTGGGTGCCCTCGCTGCCCTGATCCACCCGTTACTCGGTAGAAGCGCAGCGCACTTTCACCGCCATGCTGAAGCGCGGGGTCGGGGGCAAGTCCAGCTACAGCCCCTACTCGGTCACCGACCACAAGAGCAAGAAAGGCGAGCATAAAGATAAAGGCAAAGGCAGGCTGGACATCCTGCCGAACAAGCCCACCGTGTGGCTGAAGCAGGTAGGCGCCCGCCGCAGCCCCGGTGCGCATTTGCGCTTAATTCCCTGCTGATGGGTGGCAGGTATTCGGCGTGTTTGCGCACCGCAGCCGGGCATCGCCATGCGCCAAACTGCTGACAGTTCTGCCTGCGGGAATGACGCGTCCCGCAGACGGACTCGGGGACCCCCGGGGTGGCAGGCGGCTTTGCGGAAGCTGCTGCTGGCAGCCGAAGGTGCGGCTTCTTCCTGGCGCATTGCACGAGGGGCGCTGCGCTGCGCTGCCGCTCCAGCCGCAGTTCTTATTAATTCAGTAGATGCTCATTTTCTCTTCCCCTTATCTCCTCAGTACCGAACTTATTTTTGTTTTCTTCACATCCTATTTTCTTTTTCTTACTTTATTTTTTAATATATAACAACTAATTTAAGCGATTGTGTAGAGTATAGTGTGTATATATATAGTACTATAGTACTGTAAATCATTATACTCAGATGGTTGATTGAAACAACATTTTGGTCTGCAACCGAACTTCTCTGTAATTGATCATTTTTTTTTTTTTGCGAGTAACTTCCCCAACCCTGAGTATACTGTAGTGTAGTGTAGTGTAGTGTGGTATAGTGTAGTGTAGTGTAGTGTAGTGTGGTATAGTATTTTTAGTATAGATTTTTCAGTTCAGCTAACATAATATTTTTCCTAGGGGCCCATGCATCAGTAGAGTGTAGGTGGTGATGGGTCTGACTGAGCAGTAGAGCATTGAGTAACATCTGTTTTCTAACATGAAGCCGATTGCATCCACGTCCTCTTTTTCTCTGCTGTTGACATTTTGGGATTGTTCTGCTGTAATATTCAATCGGCCAGAAAAGGTCGCCAGTTCCCAGTGTCTGTTTTTAACGTTGCTTTCTAAAATCCCTCGGTAGTCTTGCGTAACATTTCATTCCTCAGCTGACGAATCTTAATCCAAATCCCCACTCCGTTAACCTGCTGGATATTGCAGTGGTACTTTTCAGGTTAAGTATTCTGCTCATTCATGCAGTACTGGGGAACGAAAGCAAACATTTTCAGGTTATTAGTCCGTGGCCTTAAACGCCCTGTTCCGCGCTGCAGTTTCTCATCCATGAGTAGCATTGCATTGTGCACCTATTCTGATGGGCTGATTTTTAACACATCCATGCATCCATCTTGTCCAGTATGAGGGAGCTGTAGCGTTTTCCAGATAGGATGGGACACAAGGCAGAGATCCACCCTGGATAGGCTGCCACTCCATCACATAGGCATTTATGGGTCATTCTCACAAATTTTAGCATTTAAGAAAAACAGTTACAGTGGAATATAGTGTTTTTTGTGTAGAGAAATTGACATCACCTTACCTCTTTGGTATATTGAGATTGTCGTTTGTTGCCATGATTTTAGTTAATTAATTGATATGAATATTAATATTCCCCAAATATATAGCAAAAATCATATTAGAGTTTTGAGATAAAATAGGACAAACTACATAATGTCTCAACTTTATTGCATGTACCCCACAATAAACAATTTGTATGATAAGATGCATATTTTTTGCTAATTTTTTGTTACTTTTGTCATTTTTTCCCCCTTCATCTCTGTAACTATTGCCCTGGATTTGAAATACTTTTGTTTATTACACATATAAATGGTAATACAATAAAGTTGATCAACCACATGAGAAGCAAAATAAACAGTTTAGATAATTAAGCTGTATACTTCAAAAATGTAAAAAGTCAGACAAAATTAATGTTATGCTAATGAACTGTATGTTACGGAGGATGATTCATACAGTAATGGTAATGAGCATTGTAGTATGGTATGTCATTTTACTAAGGCCCCTAGTTTAGATATGGTCTTTTGGGATCGGGTGTGGCTGGGGGTCAGTCCTTCTTCACTCTACGGTCACCATGCCTAGCTCCTTTTCTGCTGTGTCTTGCAGCTGTCAGTTCTCCAGGAACAGCCCCCCCAGGATGGGCCTGACCCCCATGATCCTTCCCCCTCCGGCCACCCGAGCCCCTCGTCCTCCTGCCCGGGGACACCCCTGGCTCAGCATGCCCGGCTGGCCTCCCCCATGGCCACCCTCCGGCGTTCCTCCACCTGCCACCAGTCCAGCACGGCCGGCTTCCCGCTGCAGTCTTGGGTTTTCAGCAAAGGCCTCAGAAGAGGGGCCCCCGCTCAGGACGCCCCCCCCGACAGCGGCGAGGGGCCGGCCATCGAGGCGGAGGACATTCCCACGCTGCTCCAGGAGGTGGCGCGCTTCGCTGAGGCCGTGGAGAAGCTGAAGGACGTGGTAGTGGCAGAAGGTGAGGCGGTCAGGCGTGGCATGATGTGGTTAGCATAACGCGGTTAGCACAGCGGCTAACTGCGTGGGGGGCCGGGCTATATTCCTCACTGCTAGATACTACACTTTCATTTACTTGTATTTGGCAGCCGCGTTTGTCCAAAGTGACGCACGTTACAAACATTCGGCTGTCGAGGCGTCAAATGGGCATATGGGCAGCTAGGCTGAGCTTCCAGTGAATGCCCAGGGATGAGTGTAAGCGGCTCAGGAGCTACACAGCACTGTCTAACAAAGCGAGGACCCAGTAAGACTATTTAAGTCCCCAAAGTGCCTCATTAAGGACATTCAGGGAGTACAGCGGCCCCACAGAAAAGCAGTACTGCGTAGCTAAGGTGACACCGGAGGCCGGTGGCAGAGAGAGATGTCGAAGCGACGCAGATACGCACACAGGAAGTATTCTGGCTGTAAAGAGCAAATGCGAAACGGAGAAATCCCTGAGATTTCAGGCCTTTTTGGCCCGAAAAAGAGGACCGTTTCTCCCGGGCCGCATGCCCCGAGTGCAGCTGGAGGCAGGGCAGTGTTCCGCTCGAGCGACTGCGACCTTCACCCCGCCCCCCCGGGCTGAGATGCCTCTGCAGGAAGCCAAGGCGGCTTTTCGGAAACGCTGCACTTTTCTATGAAAACCGCCGTCGGCCCTGCTGGCGAGGACACCAGGAGACTGCCACCGCAGGATGGTGCCGCGAGTTGCCACGGCGACGGCTGACGTCTTATCTGTTAGTGGCTGTGTGCACCAGGTGGGGTGCCACCCGGCGTGGATCCTGCATTGCTAATAGGTGCATGGGGGGGTTAATCTGCCAAACCTGTGACCTGACTTTCTAGTGCAAAGGACTAATATGTCGCTTGCGATTTTGAGGCGTGACATCACCGCGGCTGTTGGGCTTCATTCGCGTTATGGATTCTGCAACCTATGCTCTATTACATGTACATGTTTGTTAGGGGCGATTCTAGGCTTTGACCCATAGGGGGCTCAGCCCCCAGTGAGATGTTCTGTCAGAGTAATCCCCTAGGTCTGGGGATGCCATATCACATTTTGATGGATGCTTATGAAAATGAATGGGGGGGGGGGCATTTTAGGGAAGTTAACCCCCCCCCTCCAGATCAGTGCTCCTGAGGTTTGTATAAAACCTGACAACCTATAGGTCATCCTGCCTTCTTGTAGGCAAGAAGTCTTCATGTCTTTTTTTTTCTCTTTAAAGCAAGAGTGATTGCTAACCGGAAGGTGAAATTTAAGTGGGCCGGTTGCTTTTTTAGGGTTATCTTTAAGTGCAGGGTGTAATAGAACAGGAAGGGGTGGGTGGTGTGGTTATCGTACAGCTCCACTTCCAGTGTGTGTGTTAATGTAGTGACCCTCATTCCAGCTGGATCACAGATACTGAATTATTATTCAATATTCCGTAATAGTTATTTTTTCAGTGAGGGCTGAAACACTATGATATGAACACATGCAGAGTTTTATGGAATTTTGAATTCCGTCTTGCACGTATTTTGTGTTCTGTATTAGGTAGGGCTGTAGCCTAGGATAGCCTCCGCGTTAAGCCGCCCCTGAGCGGGATTCTGGGCCGTGTCAGTGCGAGTCACAGTGTAGCCACCATTCAGCTGCGGCATGCCACCAGTGCAGGCAGACATGCCCGACGCGACGGTGCCCCGCTGTCTGAAAGGGAGACAGGAAGCGGGAGAAACAAGCTACAGAGCCGTCGCAGGAAATGCACGGCTGTTGACTGCGTGCAGGTTCCCAGCCCCGTGTCTAAGGTTGTAGTCACATCTCCGCAGTGCAAGCAGACGCCTCTGGAGACCCACGAGCAGTGCTGTTGGTGGCGGTAGCAACCTCTGTGCGACCCGTGGCCTCCTCTGTGCCCTGATTTCCCTCCGCAGGTGAGTTGGAGAACCGAGAAGCTCTGGCCCACGAGTGCCTGGGAGAGGTGCTGCGGATCCTGAGGCAGGTTTTTGGCGCGTACCCCCTCCTCAACACAGTGGAGACCCTCACTGCCGCTGGCAGGCTCATCTCCAAGGTCAAAGGTGGGTTGAGTGCAGGCAGTCAGAGCCCCTGGATTCTGAGGCTCATCAGCGGTGAGAGTAGCCATGCGTAAATGGGAGCCTGATCCAGAACAGCGGCCGACATCTCTCTGCTTTCAGGGTTCCACTATGAAGGCTGCAGTGAGGTGGAGAAGAAGGACTTTGAGAAGGCTGTGGAGATGATCGCTGTGGCTTTCAGCAGCAGGTGGGTGCCCCCCGGAGGATCACAGAACGCAGTGTGGAGTTCAATGGAAGCTAGGCACTAAGTACAGGGGCCCTGATCCTAAGGACGGATGGATGGGAAGGTAGCTACTCAGTTAATCATAGTTATTATTATTTTATATTTTATATGTTGAGTACTTTCTATGAGTATAAGTTTTTTTATGAGTATTAGAAGCTAGGATGATGCCCCAGAGTCTGAAAGACTCACCTGTGTGTGTGTGTGTGTGTGTGTGTGTGTGTGTGTATCTGTTGGTGCTTTTGCACTGCCAGACGGAACAGCTGTACCTGAGCTATACTGCAAACTGGCGCTTTCCCATTGTAAAACACGTACCAGACCTGCACTGCCGTGGCCCTGCTTACTAGCAGAGCCGAAAGTGTGACCAAATCAAGCCAGTGTTCTGTGTCGATATGCATGGATTATCTGAAGGTATATCCCATTTATTACTCGTTATTAGTAGTATTGCACATCGCAACGTACCGGTGCATCCCCGATAACTCGGTACTTGGAAATGTCCAACCTCCTGCTTAAAAAGTACTATTGAACAGCTGACGGGAATGGATTCGTAACGCAAATTTATGCAGGCGAATGTTAATTCCGCTAGCTTTTTGACACTAACATAAGATAGCAATTCTCACAGATATGCTAGAGAGTTAGGAAATGAGCACACAGTAAATCTTGCTGTAAACTGTGGGAACTGTAAAGAATCGCGGCTCTTTGGGTTTACATTACAGTCGCGCTCCAAATCCAGCACTGCCTTTGCCGAGCGGAACCCTTCTGCAGTGGAAACCTGATGTAAGATGGAACCGCACTATAGCACATGGGTCGGGTACAGCCTGATTCCTATATGCCAGTGGAAAAGCACCATATATCTGTCTGTATACATAGATAAATGATATCTAGATGAACCACAGCATTGGGTTGTGAGGGGGCCTGTAGTTGGTAACACGTGGGACAGGGCTGGGGTACACCCTAGACACTATGCCAGTACTGGCTCTAATACCCTAGACACGCTCAGTGTGCTCATATACTCAACAGTTACTCATCATTTGGGGTAACTATCAGACTAAACACAGCTCATCTGGGTTTGGCAGCAGGGCGAGGTGCTTCCAGCCCGCAGCATACCCGAGTACCTCTACCTAGCCCCCCTCTGTTCTGGAGGGGCACCGTAGCCCCCCCATCCCCTAGACGGCAGAGTTAGCCTGCGAGCTGACAGGCTCCATCGAAAGAGTCCCCGCTCAGCATGCGGCAGAGAGTAAACAGGAAGTGGGCCATGCGGCAAATTAACCGGATACAGGAAGCCTCACAGTCATTCGGAGCACCTTGTTAGAAATCACCTGACCTGATGCTTATCAGTCCTTTCTCAGATTTCTTAGTTTATGTCTGTAAATTTGTGCTTTTTTAAAATAATATATTTTAGGGGAGATGTACCTCAAAAATCTTTTTAAAAATGGTCCCAGTTATATATTAAAGAAAGTGATTTTTTTTGAGGTGTGTGAAATTGTATATTGCATTGTCTTGAGGGTGACTATAATAACAGGTGAGAGTGGGGGGGGGTATACTGTAGTGTAAGAGTAACTCCTAAATGGCAGATGGTCGTTTCATTCTTGGCATCAGTGATCCCTGTAACTTGCATGTACATGGATGTTTGCAGCTGCTCTGAAACGCTCCCTTGTTGATCTGTTCCTATATCATTTGGCCATTATTAATTAGCTGATATTCCTGATTGTATTGATAGCTTCACCTCTCTTTAATTGATCGCAGTATGCTTAGTGTTTAGGATATAAAGCCTTTGAGAGAGCAGGGATGTGGAGGATCGCACTGTGCCCGAGATTAAATGCACTTAATGACTACTTGTGTGGGCTGATGACATCGGTCGGGTTTTACCGTAATTATCCTAGTATTTGGACACTTCATGGTATTCGGACGCGTCAGTGGCGGTGGGGTGGGATGTGCCAGCAGCAGAAGCTGAGCAGAGAGTCGGGGTGGGGTTGCATTGGACCTGGGGTGGGGGGGGGCAGCTATGCATGTAGGGGCTGGCTGAGTGCTGGGGTCAGAGGTCATACTGTGGCTGGAGGCGACTGTCAGCGTACCGCGCGCACTCAGGAAGTTATTGTAAGACTGACTGCTTGTGGTTCTTTAAGATTCTTCTCACGTCAACCTGGGTTTTTCAAAGCTGGTCTGATCCGGCTGAATATGAAGGTATTCTGTGCACTTCCTGCACCACACCGGCGTGCTCTGTGTGATGCCGGCCTCGGCGTTTAGAATATCTCACAGCTTCTCTTCCCCATCTTTCCTCCCACTTGCTCTTCCCGTCTACTTCCCCATCGGCGTCAAATCCCCCCCCCCCCCTGCAGTGTGTCAGAGTTGCTGATGGGTGAAGTGGACAGCAGCACCCTCCTGTCCCTGCTGCCCACCGAAAGGAGCAGGGTGAGTCTGCGCTTTCACCGTCCCCGTCAGGCCGGCCGTTTGCACGCACCAGCGTTCCTGGCATAAGAGGCTTCGTTGCCGAATCCCGTTTACTGCTGGGAAAAGGCAGGTGGCCTCAGGGTGTGAGTGGCCTCAGGGTGTGAGGGTGGGAGATTCTGATGCCCCATCCCCAAATAAATCTGATGGAAACAATAATTAGGCCTTACAGCAGGTTTCCGACCAGGAGGGACTCGGTATTACCATTCTGCAGCAACCCGGAAGTAGCCAAAGCATCTGCTCTGCCACTTAATCTTCTCGTAAAACATCCTGAGGTCCTGTCTTTTGGAGTTGGGAATGATGTACTAAGGATGCAGACGTTATGCCCATTGTGTCACCCCCACAGTCCCTGGAGAATCTGTACGGAGCCGCGTCAGGCAAGGGGACGACCGCTGCACTAAGTCCGAATGAGCCTCCGCATACCAGTAGGCCTCTTCTCTCTCTGCTTCTCCTCTCTCTCTCTGTAGGTCTGTTCAGTTTTTTCTCTCTCTCGCTCTCTATCCCTCCTTCTCTACTGTCACACGTTTCTCTCCCTCTCTGAATCACTCATAGGAGTTTTACTACAAAAAATGTCCTGAGGGCAGAATGAAAAATGATTGATTGAGTGATAACCAAACAGATCTTGTCAGATGTCTGACCAACAAATCATATTTCTTAGTCCCGCCTCATCTACAGTCTGATTGGTCATCTCTCCGAAACAATAATTTTTTTCTTTTTGTGTAAGTAAGGGCCTGCACTAGGGTGTCCTGCAGTACACTACAGACTGTGTGTGTGTGTGTGTGTGTGTGTGTGTCCCACAGCCCTGAGCGCCGAGGAGGTGGACATTGTCCTGCAGCACAGCGAGGGGGGGGTGGAGTCCGCCCTCAGCTACGCCAGGGGGCTCTCCAAGTACATGAAGGATGTGATTGGCTACGTGGAGAAAAGATCAGTGCTGGGTGGGTAGCATGAAATAACTCATGATGCAAACTCCTCACCGAGGCAAAACCTACCCAGAATGCAATGCGATGTGCATGGCGGAGCAGCTGGGCCCAGATAGTCTCCAGCTTAACTCCCTGTTTGGCACTGTGGCCTCACACCCCCAGGGCCTAATGCTTTGATTCCTGCTGTTGGCTCTTTGTGTGCAAAGCAGACTTCCTCTCCGTTTGCGTGAGTCTTCTTCCACAGCCCCAACACATGCAGTCAGTCAAAATGCCCTCAGAATTTCCCCTAGTGTGTATCGTGTGTCTGTGAATGCGTGCCATGTGCTTGCTGCCGTAGACTCCGCACACAACGAGACCCTGTACTGCACTGAAAATTACCAGCTGTAAATTTTGCAAATAACCATTTCTAAATTAAATGTGTAAAGTTTTGTTTTATATCCCCATTAGCTGGTAAGTAAATAAGTGCTTGGTTATATCTGGATGTAGGCTGTGCATTGCGCATTCAGGCTGCACACTGAATGTGAGACGGGACATGGCCGTGCCGTCGGAAGGGCGTGGCCATGCCTCTTTATCCAGCTGTTTCTTTCTTTTTTGTTACATAGAGATGGAATTTGCCAGGGGCCTGCAGAAGCTCTACCAAGCCTGCAAACCCAGCTTTGAGCAGGTAATCCCCCTGTACTAGTGGGTTACTGCAGCTGCCCCAGACCAAGATGCCCTGTCCCACCTCCGTGACTTTGGCTTTGTGAGGTCAGGGTTTGTATGCATGTGTTGTGCCACTGCTAAATATCTAGAGGTTTATTTCTGCAGTTATTTGACTCTCGAAAAACAGAAACGGTGTCCTCACAGCCACTGTCCCTCTCAGTGGCTGTCCCTCCCAGCCACAGTCCCTCCCGGCCGCTGTCCCTCCCGGCCTCAGTCCCTCATTGCCGCTGTCCCTCCCGGCCGCATTCCTTAATGGCTGCTCTCCCTCCCAGCCGTAGTCCCTAATGGCCGCTGTCCCTCCCAGCTGCTGTCCCTCCCAGCCACAGTCCCTCCCGGCCGCTGTCCCTCATTGCCCCTGTCTCCTACAGCCACACATGCCATTTATGTCCACCTACAATCTGGCCTTGGAGCAGGACCTGGAACAGAGCCTGGGGGCACAACAGGCCTCAAGCACGCTGCACGTCCAGAACTTCATCCAGGTGAGGTGGGCGTGGCCTGTGTGGTGGGTTTGGCCAGTGTGGGACCAGTGCTGACAGGGGACGTGCCTCTGCCCGCAGCCGCTGACGCAGCGCAAGTTCGATCACGAGAAGAAGTGCAAGGAGCTGAAGGAGCTGTGGCAGCGTGCCCGCAGGAAGCTGGTGAGGACACGCCCCCCCACCCCCCCCCCCCCCCCCCCCCCCCCGCGGACCAGCCACGGGGGGGGGCCCCCCCCCCGGGGGGGGCGCGGACCACCCCCGACAAACCCACCCGGGGACCCCGCGGGGGGG
>JAODKM010000137.1:0-18236 GCA_026780845.1 Petrocephalus sullivani
CGTTGGTGGCAGTTCGGCGCGAGATGCGGTTTTGCCCGAGAACTGGCATGCGGGGGTATAGGCTGCCCTTGTGGGGGAGCTGTCATGTTTCTTGAAAACAAGCGACATAATGGTGCCCACCTTGCCGATCGAGGGGGGTAACACGGAAAGTGGTCCTGCGTGGGGCGTGAAGCGATCGCAAGATGGGCTGTTTGCGCAGGCTGCGAGCCTAATGCACAGCCATCCAGGGGACAAATATATGACACATATTTGCAATAATTGCTTACTGTCATTAATCTCTGACTTTTCGCTTTGGTGCATTTGGTTACCACCTTTTTAAACGTTTTATCTTTAATGGATCCCAAGGGGAAATTCGGTAAACTATCTGGGTACGTCGGGATTTTAATGTTTAATTTTTCAGTCGCCACAATAAATGTACTGGCCTGATATTTTTGGTTTGATAGAATTGTTTACGCCGACAGCTAGGGTTGCCACATTTCAGGCAGAAAAATAAAGGACGCCTACCATAGTGGGGCCACAACCACTATGTGTCAAGTGACGCACCAGTGGTGGTAAATCAAAACTTAAAACATGTCACAAACCACATTACGCATTGACTATAAAAACGGGACGCACAATTTAATTTTATTCCGTATTTTAAGGGACAGTGGCGACCCTACCCACAGCATCATTCACTACATGACAAATTTTTTTCAAACTTCTTCGTAAAATGAAATGAAACTTTGTGGAAGCCAAACAACCAAGCATCAGCGGCAGGTGTCCGTTGGCAACCATTTTAATTCGTTTTGCTAAAATCAGGGTGATTCAGGCAACGAATCTGGTTATATTTTTACAACGTTCAAATAGGCCTATTGCAGTGATCCATTTAAATTTTGCTGCACTAAAATAAAAAAAACTCATATTCACATACTGTATGATGTGTCAGAAAAAGGAGCCCTGCCAGACCTATCTAACTATCTTTACTTTGATGCAGTCGTAGCTCCATAGCTGACTTACTGATTGTTTTGATAGCTTTTAATTCACACTGTGTTAATTATTTAGCTAGAACAAATGGTCTGCGAAGGAAAGCCTGAATGAACAAAGTGCTGTAAACAGAAGGCATGTTTTGCATGGTGATATATACATTTTCTGGGATATTAAATACAAGTTAGTTCCATGACATTCACGTAAAGAAGGACATCAGCAAACAGTGAATGTGTGCCAATGAGCAAAATCAAGTTAACCTTAAGGTTGAACTTGGAACAAAGGGAGTGATAGATACTCTTTATTTTTATTTCCACTTAACGTTTTGATTGATTACTCCATTAAAGTACAGACTGATACTCAGATAGTCCTACATAATTATTTGGCTAGCCTTTGCCAGCAACAAATCTACGAGGGTAATTTGTATTTGACAAGGTGTTAATATGTTAAATTGTTGTCCCTTGTAGGCAAACGTGGTCTTTTCTGAGAGTAAATGGAAACAATTAGGTGTTTTGGTTTAGTTATGCATGTTGCCACATTGAAAAGGGTAAGACTATTTTATTCAAGCATACTGGTGCTACGTTAAATGTCTTTGAAGACTCGCTACTTTAACTGAGTATATGGTAGGCACAGGTGGGAATCAGTGTATCCACTGAGCCCAGCGTTTCACCTACTGCCAGCACAATCAACCAGCAGTCAATGAGGCATGTCATTGTGCAAAATGAAGCGTGAAACGTACACCTTTGTGTGACACCGACAACAAATACAGCTAACGGGACATGTGGTGGCCTGCCTGAGCACATTCATGAAACCCCAGTGGGCTCCATGATCCTTCACACCATTATTTTATTTTATTACTCCCTCTCGCAGTCACTTTGGAGTCTTTATTGTAGCTAAATACGTCTCTTGTTTTCAGCGTTTTTTCGCTTCTCCTATTGAGGTGTTTCAACAGTGTTGTTCAACTCGGGTAACTTCCAGATGATCTTTCGCTATCAGGACAGAAGTATAAAAGTGAACTCGCAGGCTATTGGTCAGTTTCTAAGTGGGAGAAGTCCATCTTGCATAAACTATGGATAAACCAGCTGTTCTGCTCCCAGTTCTATATTGCCTGGTCCCACACTGTAGCGATGCATCTCTTTGAATGCTTAGGAATGAGGCGTGATGGATGTATGGCTGATATAGTCATCGCAGGGGGATCAAAGGTTGAAAAGGGGATTGCATTCTTGGCGGGATCGTTATGTGAAAGGCGAACACACAGCTCGAGGCAGAGAAAAACAAAGATGCGAAAGCGGAGGCTGTAAAACTCAGTTACTGCAGACAAGTATGGTTTCTCTGTGAGCAATTACTTCAATAATCCGCTTTAGGGAGATTTCGCATAGATGAATAGCACTGGGGTACGTGTAACATGGTTGGAGAATGTAAGCTGTGGCTTGTTAAATAAACAGGAATCAGACACTTTTTGTGTGAATCAAAAATGCAAACAGATTATATTGTTATTGAAGAATGTTGAGCAATAAAATAACTTTCCGATAAATGCCAGATTGCTGATGATGTACTGCGCTTGGGTGGTAGTTGCTCCTCAGTTGTTAATCATTGTTGAGGATGTGAGAACTGTACAGGCTACTGTTAAAATAAGTATTTGTCTCTCATCCAGGTGTGTTTTATCTCTGCTGTCAGCACAAGGCCAGCGTTTGTGGAAAAAGGCTTTCCTAGACGCCCTGCTACCTTTGGCCGCCCATCATTAACGTGACGCTTGTAATGCTGTGTATCACACAAAAAGGGTTTGAGCGATCCATTAGTTGCCATAACATGTTTGACCTGTTTGGGGCTTTATTAACTCTTTATTTATTTATTTATTTATTTATTTATTATTTTTTTCAGTGATGAAGAGTAACTATGAAGGGAATTGCTTGGTAAAATTGCGGATTTAAAAACTTGCAGACATTACACCACAGATTGAATTGCCTGCGATAAATATGTTGCTGATGCTGTGAAAATTGGACTGTTGTGGCCTTCACTATTTATTGCCATTGGCAGACCTTTTCACATGCAGATTTTTTTTCCCCCCAATGTTTGCTAGCCAGCAGCATTTCTTAGCACTCACCGGGTCGGTCCCAGCAGAATGACTCAGGGAGTGGCTGCCCTTTGGTGTTTTGATGGCAGTGTATGGCTCTCTGGGGTGCCACCTCTCATCCAAAGGCCTAGGGACACTCTTCAAGAAGCAGCAGTGTAAACCCAGATAACCTACATTCTTGACATTCCTTTTAACTAGCTTTCCGCCTCCTCATTATCTCCGCTAAAAAAGCCAGAAAGACACCTGGCACAGATATTTGTTTCCTAGAACACGATACAGTAAATGCTATTGTAAATACTATTTTAAATACTGTGAGACTCATGGGGATTTGTCATAGCAGGCTTTAGAACGTGCGCCATACTTCTTAGGTCAGTGACGTCATGTGGTTAATGAGGTTTTTTAGAGTTCAGCCATCTTATTTGCCCTCTAGTGGTGGAAATATAAAGCCATAACATCAGGTAACACGGTACACATGTAATGCCTTTTGCTATGCAGTGTAACCATTATTTATTACTTCTTATTAAGTACCTATTTGTGGTAATAATGTTATATGAATTGTAGTCATTTTAACTCATGTAAATTCTCTCCATTTCTTTAACTCCCAGTTGATACGTCTTGGAAGTAATGCTCTGGCTTCCCCTGGTTGCCATGGTGTTCGCCTCGGCCCTCCCCTTCCCTGCCTGTCTGTCTCCAAGGCTCATTACTGCAGCCGCAGAGCCTGGAAGAAGTTCTCTTACCCACAGGAGTAATGTCAGCACTGAGTTCTGGCTACAAAATGCAAGCATGAGTACAGCACTGAACAGCATGAACAAAAAACAGGTTTACGACAATAAGACTTTTGAGGAATACAGCTCTCGGAGTAACCAAAGCCTGAGAAATTATGGACCTTTACACAGTCCCTCGCGGAAGGAGTATAACATGACCGTTGTTAGTGACAGCAGCAGGAAACTTAATGTAAGCAATGTGAAAAAGGACTTAAAATTGCAGAATAATCACAGGCAAATTTTTAATCAGGGAACTTATAAGTCTCACAATAACCAATCACAAAAGAGCACATTCAGTGTCATTCAGAGGCAGAAAAATGTCCAAAAGAGTGGCACACAGAAAGACGAGCCTCTTCAGTATCCACACGTTAATGGAAGCAATTTGGAAACCAGTGATTTTCAGATCATTAAAGGGAAACACAGGCTGGAAGATTATATTTCTCTGAGTAACCAGGCACCGGAGGATTACAAATCTCAGAAAAGCCCTGCACAAGAAGACATTGAGAGCAAGGGGCGCTATTTGTTTAATACAACAGCTGAAAAATACAGCACGCTGACAGAGGATATCAGCAGACATCGAGATACTTCAGTAAAAAATGAAATATACCAGGATCCCACCAGGCAAGCACAACAAGCAGCAGTCACACACGAGGACAATCCCGAAAGAATAGCAGAGAAGCGGAGCGCCCGGGCCAACTTGGGGGAAGAGACCGAGATGGACGGGCTAGGGGAGGCAGGGAAATTGGTGGGCGAAGAAGATCTCCTTTTCTTGGACACACATCCCCGGGTCTTGTTCTCCGCCTCCTCCTCGCCTCCAAACCACCCCCCTCGCCTGCTTATGTTGGAGGCAGGACTGCTCGCTGATGGGAATGAAGAGGAAGAGCAGGAGGAGGAAGAGTGGGATAGAGATAACAAAAACAGGACCAAATCTGAGCAGGTGCGAGAGTTGGATCAGTGGATCGATGCCATTGATCATAAAAATATGGACATGAACAATAATGTAGAAAAATACCAAGGTAGCCATACTGAGAGCAGCTTGCAGAGACAGCCGCCCCGGCTGCCCCCACATGACGCTCAGGGAGACTCAGAGAGCCAGCAGGACCCTCAGCCGAAAGTCCGGCACAGACGCTCTCGGGCCTCCACCCCCAAGAGAGGGGAAATGTCCGTGTGCGAGGCGGCCAGCGAGTGGGTCATTGACAAAAAGACCGCCATCGACTCCTATGGGAGGAACGTCACCGTGCTGCCGGAGATCCAGACCCTGACGGGCCCCCTAAAGCAGTACTTTTATGAGACGCGGTGCAAGGAGGATGAGAGGCAAGGGATGAGCCGTGCAGGAGTCAGCGGGAGCCTAGGGCTTGCCGGAGGCAGCTGCCGGGGGGTCGACAGGCGCCAGTGGGTCAGTGAGTGTAAGGCTAAGCAGTCTTATGTCAGGGCTTTAACCATGGACGTCAACAAGAGGGTGGGCTGGAGGTGGATCAGGATCGATTCATCCTGTGTTTGTGTGCTGATGTCCCGGGTCAGCAGGAACTAACGGGATGAGGAGTGAGTCTGCCAGCAGGCAGAGAGGAGTAGGGGGAGAACAGGGGAGTAATGGCTCCTAAACGTTCTCATGTGGCTAGTGTGGATAGGGAGCGCTGTGTCCCGCCTCTTCCTGTTAACTCAGCTGCTGCAGAGAGTCCGGCACTCCTGCGGGCCGCTGTGGCTGAATGGGGTCTACTGTCTGCCCGCCGTTTCAGGGAGGTTGTGTTTTCAGTCACGTGTCAATCATGCACTTTTCACAAAGAGCACAGGCTTTCTCCTCACCCTCTTGAGTTGTGATCCAGGGCTTCCTCAAATGTCATCCGCAAGCCTAGAATCCTACAATCTGTTGCCAAATTGACTTTTCAGAGAGTCGTGCGTATGCTAGTGTTCATTCCAATCCGTTCCCATAGCGCATCATACTCTTTGTACAGTACTCTCTGTGTTAATTATGCTTACTGTCTCTGTGTTTTTCGCCAAGAGTCTGGTTATGAAACAGTATTTTCTGACTGTAGGCCAAATCAATTGTAGGCATCAATATTTTTGGTATTTAAAAAATTTAAATTTGACAGGATGCTCAAGCATACAGAAAACATATTAGCCTTTATTGAAGTAGTGTGACTTGACAATATGTCATTAGGGCTGCCTGGAAGTTGCTGGTACCCGAGGTGCAATTGAAAGGGGCAGTAAAACTGTTTATTCTCTCTGGGCCAGTGATAGCAGGCTAAATTAATGTCTAAGTTTGAGAGAAGCACTGTGGCCCAACAATGACCAGAGAAAGACATATTTTCACATGGCCCCTCCCACACATCGTTATCTTTCCCTCACATGCCACCTTCTCTTTGCCCCATTTAACTCCCCACCTTTTATATTTATACCCTTCCATCTGATTGGCTCCCCTGTCTCTATATGTGATTCATTTTTTTTTCACTCAGCTCCCGCTTTCTGCCCTTAAGTCCTTTAAATGTTTCTATGCCAGTTTTTATGTGTCTGTGTAACATGAGAAACCTCATTATATGATTTGTGAAGCATGCTGGTGTAAGTAATCTTATATTCATTTAAAATGTAATTTTATAAAATTATTGCTGTTGTTTGTGATTTGTCATTGTTTTTAGTTTTATCTTAATATTTTACATTTATCCCCTTAAAGCATGCTGTATTCTTAATATATTTCTTGATATGCATATGCTACATACTATGCATACCGTATATATGTATAGATGGAATAAGTAGGTAGGTACCTGGGTAGAAGAATATAAAAGGCAGAGTTTAGGCATTTAGCATGAGAAGTCAGACGTATACTACTGAACTGGTCGTTTTATGTTGTGCAATGCAGTACATTGGAAAAATTCACTGAAGTCTGGCCACTCAGAGTCTGTATGTTCAGTCATTTCTCAGCCCTAGTCCATGAGGCACATGATCTATGCTCATTTCTAGGCCAAATGAGCTGTTAATTAACTTGACTTCATTGAGATATGTGTGGCTTTAGTAGTCGCTATACATTGAAAGTCAGTAAATATTTACACATCCCCTTTATCCAGCAATTTATTTTATACATAGTATTCAGTCATTTATTGTTAAAGTGAGTAGTCATTTGGTTTGGTTAGGTTTTAAATGTATGTAATTAATCTATGGCTCAATCAAGCCTCACTAATTAACAGCTCATTTGGCATGTATTAGTATGTTTGTATGTTTTCATGTAGAGGACTGCATGTATGCACCCATTGTCCCAAAGATTTAGGATGGTAATAAAAGCTGTAGGGCCCAGTGCATAAACAAATAAACACATGTATGACAAGCTATTTTTAAGGAATATTTTAAGGAATAAAGGCACATTCTTATGTAACTGAAATGTTTAAATGAATTATTTTGATTAACTTAGATAAAGTATGATATTCAAAAATACCACGATTCCTTTAATACATAGATGCATTAGATTATTTCATAGACATGTGCTCCCTGCCACCAATAACACATTGATTGCTAATTATCACAAACATCTGTCATATATGAGTTTCTCCAAACACTGGTGCATGTGTTACGCTGTACTCAATCATTTATTTATTCCAGTTGGTTAAATACTCAGTTCTGAAAGGTTAACAAGCTAGTTAACAGTTGTTGATTGTATCGCCATAACCGCAAGGAAAATACTGTACTGTGATGGCTGAAACATGGCGTCTTACCTGGGTAGGTCACCCTGGCAAATGTCAGATAATCCATGATCGGTGTGTGGTTTCAGAAAAACAAATGTTTTGGGTTTCTAACAAGACCTCTACCGCTGCACTACTCAAGCACAGTTAACTTCCCTATATTTGCACATCCTATTGTGGTATCTTATGTCACTTTTCAATACCTTTGACCACTGTCGCCTCACACCTCCACATGTGGCGTTTGGACCCACCTCCACTCTGTGTGTGGGTTCCCCTTGTGTGGGTTGGGTTTCTCTCAGGTACTCCAGTGTCCTCCTGTAGTCCAATGGCATGCAGTTACACAAATGCTCTAAAGTATCTCGATTGCTGGTAATGTGTAATTAAGTGAGAACCGATACACTGGCTCCTCATCCAGGGCGCACCAGGCCCCAGTAACCCTGTCCAGGATAAAGGGTCCAAGGAAAATAGTGCTGTTTATAATTAATAGCTGCCTTATTTACACAACCATAACACATCATATACAAATGCTAAGAGGGCTTTTTTGGCCTTAGTCCTAAAAAATTGCTAACATTTTGCCAGCCTTATATGTTCTATATACATAATATATACAGTATTAACATTTTTATGTTTGATAATACAGACAATACAGGACCAAATAAAAAAGACCAACCATGAATTTGACAATTTTTTTTTAGAAACGGACATTCAACCTTCATATGGCCAGTATAATTGTGCAAATGATTCTCTGTTCCTGTTACATTCTGCTAGTAACCAAGCATTCCAAGAATAGCATGGTGATTGATTTACAGACTGACATATTAAACAAATCTATATAAAGTGTACCGTCTCTTTCTGTTGTTTTGTGTCAGACCCCCCCATCATGGATCATTTAATTACTCCACACATCATGTAATAATGTACAATTTGTTTTTTATTTTTTTCTCGTTACCATAATCATTTAAATTTTATCTCCTTCAGTTATAGCTGTTCATTTTTTTCTGTTTTTAAATCATAACACAATATGTTCTCAAAATGTACACATACAAGTAGCATATTTTTTACTGTCCATTTTTCAAATGTATTTACCTTTTAAACTAAAGTTACAATCAATGAAAATTAAGTAATAAATTAACATTTACATACAGGTATTCAATACATAAATACATACAGATAAGTAGTCATCATAAAAATAAAAAAAACACACATTTTACAAACTCCTTACCCTAGCTTTAATCTCATGTAATAATTGTTTTTGTTTTCATTTTGTCTTCTCTCTTTAAAGTTGAATTCACTGTTGTTTTGTCATGCATTTTAACACAGAAGTTAAACTTGTTTTGTTACGCTGTTCACTCTACTCCTACTGAATCGGTTCCATTGTCCCACTCACCGCAATCTCTTGCTGTTTCATGCGTGCAGCTATTCTCGGTACCTGTACACCTTCCTTGCTAGGTTCATATTTTTGCAGACAAATCATCACCAATTACTAGACGCTTCGTCCCGTCATTTGTGTACTAGGGTTCCCACCTCTCTCATCTGTACCCAGACCCTCTGCTTGTCAAGAGCCTGTGACAGGAGGCGACCCTGTGCCTAACTGCATTCCCCGACAACCAGAGAGAGTGGGTAATTGCTGATACTCTTCAATGAACTGTGCTCATACAGGTGAACCAAATGTGCACTTTGCACGTTTGTAGGAGAACAGGATAAACTAACCTCATTAACAGAAGCACACCACAGTACACTTGCATACACACTTACTGTAAACACCATACCATCCCTGTTGTGACACACAAACACTGCTGTTCATGTCTATGGGCAACCTCTGGCCCGAAAACAGAAGCACTTGTTGGTTCCAGCTTGTGGCTGAATAAAAAAAAAAAAAAAAAAAAATCAAGAATCATGGTCACCCAAAAGTGGGCTTGCATCATGATATTCTACACTGACGTCTAGAGCAACAGTGCCTGTGTTTTTTTCTGGCCTACACATGAGCAAGCCTCCCTCCGTTGATAGCTAAGCAAAGATGAAGTCACTTAGCCAACATATCAGTCTCTAAACTGACATACAACTTCACAGTACAATGGTAGATCCAGACAACGAGAAAAACAGACCAAACTGAAATGCTGAAATCCATCCACCCATTCAATGAAATTGCCTCCTTTGTCATCTTCAGTATCTTCAAGACATTTACTCGAAATTACCGTGCTTGCTTCCAGGAGCTCTCGAATTTTCTCTCTATGTCTCTATTATTGCAGAACTGTCCACATTTATCATGTTTTTTTCCTTGTTTTTCTCTTGCTTGTGTTTTTTCTTAAATGAATCAAATCCAAACTCCATTGCCCCTGTGAAACATAACAAGGAAGTTATTCCTTTCAGAACTATCAATTCTCAGCATTTAGTCAGCATTAATGTTGCTTCGGGCAATTTTAACAGCCGAACAATGTTTACCAGAAAAAGAAAACACTTAACGACAAAATGATGTAGATTTTACACACAGAAATTGGGCACGCTAATGTCAGCAATGATGGATGGGGTAATGTGGGACACGCGTGATGTAATATCCTCACCCAGATCACGCTCCTCAGCAGGAGTAAGTCCGCACTGATCCCGACTCCCCTCTGGACCCAGAATTTACTGAGAGATGGAGGACATAAACAGATTTTAAAGGTACTGTGCTGTAATGACACACTGCAATACTGGACAAAAAATGAACATCCTGTAATAAGTGCCCATATTCCCTCAGGATTTGCATTATGCAAATTATGCACGTTGCACAGAAATTTCACCAAACAATAAAACATTTTAAAAAGGGGTGGGGCTGATTAGATTTTTCCATTTATTTTTCCAGATCAACACCTCCAAGCCCTCTCCCAGCCCGGTGGTATACTGCCTGAGGAACGCTGGGAGGGGGAATCTCTGGGCTGGAAGACGCTGACAAACACACTCTTCAGAATCGGGAATGCCGGGAATGTGCCATTTGCTCATCCAGGGGGGTAGCTGTGGGCCTTCAGCTACTGATCACCAAGACAGGCCCCCCCATCCCCTGCGGGGGGCTCACCCTCACTCTGGACTTTCCTCAGGGTCACCGACGGCGTAGAGATAGCTGAGGCACGGAAATTGGGCGGCAGCGTCTCAGAGGAGTCGGACGTGACCCCCCTGAGGTCCTTCTCCCTGAACATCTTCCTCCATGAGGGAGAGCGGGTGAACGTCTTCGTGCCATCCTGAGGAAGAGCAGCAAGTGCAGACGGGGGCCATGTTGATACACGCTCACCGGACACCTAACAAGCTCATCTCTGACTGGCCAGCGTTTCTTTATAGCTGATACCCAGTGCGGATTTTACCTCATCTGGCCTCCTCTCTGTTCCCATGGAAATGAGTGCATTGTACTCCTTCTCCAAGAGCTGCCGGGCCTGGGAGTTCGAGGGCAGGGGGAAGAGATGAAAGCGGTGAGTCTGACATGTCAGCATGACCACAAAAGAGCCCCAGCCAACAGGGTGGCCGGCAGGGGTCAGAGAGGCCCACAAACCTGCGTGTTCTGGTTGGGGATTTGCAGCAACAGGGCCAGGTCCGTGTAGTCGAAGGTGTCGTCGAGGGCCAGCAGTGATCCGTGCACTCCACTCTCCCTCAGATTATCGGCGAACTCCTTCAGACCCACGGACTGCACCCAGCACATGACCCGCTCATTTGACCACACCATCACATCTGGGGAAGGTTAGAGAAAGAATCGGGTTTGTATTAAAACCCGCAGCGGAATGATCTGGACTGTCTACAGGACGTAAATCTAACCCCTACATTATTTTCATTGCTATTAAAGCATAGTCCATCTATTGGCTTTTTCAGTACAGGAATATAGTTAGACTGGAATCTATCCAGAATCCAGAATGCAACAGGGCACGCCCTGGGTGGGATGCCTGTCCTTCATAGGGCACATGCACAGACACTGGCCAGTTTAGAGGTGCGAGTTAACCTAACTGTAGGATTACCTGGAAGAAACCTGTGAAGACACAGGGAGAAATTGCCCATACTGAACCAGCAGTGGGAGCAGATCCCACAGCTCTGTTAGTATGAAGCAACAGTGCTAAGCACTGAGCCACCATGCCACCCTAAAATGTATAAAATTTTTATCATCCATCTTTATTCTTATCCTTGGACACCTGAATGGCATACAAAGCAATAATTGGTATTGGATGGGCTCTCATGAGGTGATTATCACAGTCTCGCTACCAGGCTCTGTCTCTGGCTTCTCAGGTCAGGGGCAAAATCACCTTTGTTCTGATGCTGGCTCTCCTCCCTCCTTCGCTCCAGCTCTTTCCTGTCATAGTTTAAACGCTTCAGGCACATAATGCCGTAATGCAGGCTGACCCTAAGAGGGATATTCAGACAGAAGAATCAGCGAGCACTGTGTACAAGAGCAAGCCGGACCGCTTTAGCTCTGCAGACAAATCTCGCATTAGTTAATGATCAACTGAGCATGTAATGCGTGGCATGGCAACCAGGATGAAAACACACAAAAACAGATTCGTAAAACATATCGTAATGGCCGACAAAGTCAAAATATGGAATTTGTGGGGAAAGCACATATGCTGACTGATTTAAGCACACAGCTCATTATAAAGCTGTGAATGATGCAGGCATGTTCAGATGGGACTGGGAACTCGCAGAGGCCCACCTATGGAAGCTGTCCACCATCTTTAACTGGCCCCTCAGCTCCTTCTTGGTCAGGTGGTCCAGCATACGGGCATCCACCAGGGACTCCATGAAGTAGCTGCGGTACTGGGGCAGACCCAGGCTGGGGAGCCACTCATTTCCCACCCACTCGTGGTTCATGTCCCCATAGGCCAGAATCTGGGCCAGGGTGAAGAGAGATCCAATCAGCATCACAGGTGTCGAATAATGAGCCGTGTCGGCATTATAAATAAGCATAACCATGACGGGGAAGAAATGGCCGCAGCGAGAATACTGTGTGAGACAGAGGTGAAGTAAGGAAGGCAGGAATATGGGAAGGCGGAAGAAGAGGGACAGACAAAAAGAGGAATGTCTGTATTTGAAGGGAATGGAAGGGAAGAGTTTTGCAGTGAATTATGAGAAAGTATAGAACAGGGAAGAATTTTGGGAAAGTATAGGTGGATTAACTGTTGTGTATTTGCATCTGTGTGGATTTATCAGCACTTTTTTAGTGTTACGTCATCTATTGGAAGATGCAAACCAGCAGAGGGTTCTGGTACAATGAAGCTGGTACCTGTGACTGCATGTGGAATGAAGATGGGCAGTGGCAGGGTCCAGGAAGCAGCAATCTAGGCTAAGTGTAACGCAAAATCGGGCTTAGTGTTATTAAGGCAGACGGGCACACACCTGATCCCAGCTTATCTCCTTCAGCTCCTTGGAGGTGGATGGAGGTAAAAGCGAGAGCAAGACAGAGAATTGAGAAGCAGATTTGGCAGGACGGGATTGAAGGCACATCGAGCGGGGCGGGATGGGGCAGGGCAGGGCAGGATAGGGCAGGGCAGGCCCGAGTGGGGAACGCACAGGTAGGATATGTTTGTTGTTAGTAGTCAGAAATTAGTTGGAAGAAAACGCACTTTAATAAAAGCTGAGGGCATAAAGGCAAGGCTGACTTTAACATTCAATCAGACGAACAAAGAGAAAGAGAAAGAGATTCATTACTGTCGATTAAGGCAAGTTACATGTTACAGAATACTGCAAAATATATCTGTATATGCTTTACATTACTATTCTGCTTTCATTGGCTGTGTGCTTTAGTAGCGTTACATCATCAATATCTGAGGCTGTACTTTATTAATTTCTAGCCTAACACCACTAACCCAGCGGTGTACAGTACTGGGCTATTTTCCAAGAATAGGCCATCTGTTTCAGAGAACCACACACAAAGTAATCATGTGGTTAGCAGAACACGAGGGGCGACAACCCCGAGTGACGGCCGAGGACGGAGGAAATCACTTACAGGTTTCGTGGCAGCAGTGAGCGACTCCATTTCCGCATGCGTCATCCACACGTTACTAGTCGACTACGGCCACATGCCGAGGGACAGAGACAACGAGAATGCGAGGATTTAATTAAAGAACAATATAATAACAACGATATAAGCGATACAAGCAAATAAGCAAAAAGTAGTAATAACAATGGTAACAATAATAATAATAAATGCATAGTCAAATGTATACTATATATGTTAATAACAACAATGCTGCCCTTTTCCTGCTGGATATATAAACATAAATGTATAAATAAAAGCAAGCAAAGCTGAGGCACTGCTTTTATTTGCATCATGGCGATTTATAAATAGGTGTATAGTAAAGAGGAGTTCTGCGTGTCCACTGACAGAGCGCGTGCTGGCGGGGGCCGACGGGCTGGTCAGGGACACCATCTCCTGGATGGCCAGCCTCAGCTTGAGCCGGTGCAGCGGGTTGCTGATGCCGATCTCCCGCTGGATCTCCGTGTCTGACAGGTTAGCCATGATGGCGCCGCTCCTCACGTTCGCCCTGCACGCCGCCACATACCATGCAGGCATGCCCACCCACAGCTAGGTGGAGGGTCCGGGGTGGGGGCAAGGGGAAAGGAGAGCAGAAGGTAGAGAGGGGAAAGACGAGAGGAAGGAACGTGAATGACAGGGCAAGTTCAGGGGTAAAGAAGACACCTAAGGAAAGATAGACATTTATATTCATCAATGTGACAGTTCACAGTAGAATGAATCACTTTGCCTTGCTTGAGTGGAAGGAGCCTAAGATGGTACATTCCACTAATCCAGTGCTTTTTGACCAAGACCTTGGGGATCCCCAGAGAGAAATTTTTACTCTCTTCCTGCTCCTAGCACACCTGTACCAGGTATTCACTGTTCTTGATTGACTGGCAGCTCAGAGGAAGTAAAACTGTAAACTGCTGGGGTTCTCCTGTTGGGTTCTCCCGCGGACTGGGTTGGCATGGTACATTCCACAAACCCTTCTTCTCTAGGCTGAGATGAACTATTTCACACAATGAATTTAATGACTACAAAGTGATGGGACGATATGGGGTATACCTCCAGCCAGGACACCACAGTCGGCCCATCCCAGGAAGCGAAGGGGAGACCCTGGCGGCAGGCCTCCTCCAGTAATTCATGCCTGAGAGGGCGAGGGACACCAAAGGAAAGCATGACAATGGAGACAGGAGAAAGTGAGATTTCAGCAAACAGAAAGGTAAAGAATGTCACAGCACGAGAAACACCCACAAGGCCTGAACACGAAAACCACTTTTTGTCATACTTTTCTGATTCTGCCACATCATTTTCATTTCTCCTTAAACAATACTGAGACCAGTTTTCACAAGCTTCCCCTAACCCAATGCTAACAGGTGAATAAAAGCCATACCGCAGTTTTTTTATTACCTCTACTATCCTAATCCCACTCCGTGTTCCCTGAACAATATTAATGTTCCACTTTCTGCTGATTTGAATGGTAGCTTAGTCTTGCTTTGCTTGACTTGCTTCATTGTGTAGCTCCTGCTACACCTATACTTAGGCCTTACACAGCACGTATGTTTGAAATGTGCTGTTTGCCTCACTTGTATGTTACTTTGGACAAAAGTATGAGCTAAATACAATAAATTTAATAATGTAAATGTAATATTTACATTATTGTAAATGTAATAAGACACAAGGAAGCTGGTCCTGTAGCCCGGACCAGTTTGAGTCCACGTGGAGGACTTAGGATGTTAAGTGTAATTATTAGTGCATATGTGGCAACCATAGAGGGGAGGGTGGAAGTTTCTGACAGGTTACAAAGACCACGTGACCCAAATAGGGACATCATTATCAACTCAGGGAAGAAGCACATATTTTAAACATGTTCCAATGGCCATAACACTTTACTTCAAATAATTGAAACTGTTCACAAACTTTATGGATTCCCACACTTGGATGGTAAAAGTTTTAGACCAGTGCATCCCAGTCCAGTCCTCGGGGACCCCCAGACAGTCCAAGATATTGCTCCTGGAAGGGAGCTGGGACGGAGCGACAATGTGGACTGTCTGGGAGAGGGCAGGAGGGGAGCAAAAATGTTGATGGTCTGACAGGGAGCTGGGAGGGAGCAAAAACATGGACTGTCTGGAAGGGAGCAGGGAGCAAAAGTGTGGCTTGTCTGTGGCCCGCCGATGACCCAGTTGGGAAAACACTGTTTAATCCTCTGATATTCAAACAAGTCTTTTCTTTAAACTTGATGCCTGTTCATATCAAGGTTGATTTACTAGGCCCCAAGCTACCATTGGCCATTTTCCAGGCGTAGGCTGGACATATTACAGTAGTTAGTAGTTAATGCCTGTCAACACCCCAGTATGGAGTGTCTATCCCATGCTGACAAAGGTGGCCTAGATGATGAGGATCCTCCAGCGTGCACGACATGTGTGGTCTCCAAGCACCAGTGCTCAAACTGCGAGAGTGAACATCATGTCTCTGGTTCAGGAACGACTTAATTGGTACAGGATTTTCTCCTGCAAAGTCTCAGGCTCCTTCTGAACGCATGCTATGTGGGGGTACAGACAGCCTCTCAAACTGATGGACATACTTTTGCGAGATTCCAGTAGTTCACAGTCTGTAGCTCCTTCTCTGATGAAACTAATTAACCCCTTAACCAAACATATTAAAGTTACATACTAGTTTAGAAATTAACTGAAGTGAGCCCTGTGACAAAAGATCAGAAAAGAAGCGATCTTACTTCTTTTTGCTACGCCGGTCCTTGTCCACAGACCCAGTGAGTTTGGTCAGGCCGAGAGGATCCGGCGAGCTGACTTCATCCGAGGGTGTCGAGGCTAAATGAGACACAGCAGACTACATCAGGTGCTGCAGCAAGCACGCCCCCAAGAGTGCACAGCTCATAGTGATGGTAGGGTGGGGTTGGGGGGGGGCAGGGGTCTCAGCTGTGATACATTCTTTACTTTAACTAAGCTTTTCCCAAAACAACACCCCGCCCCAAAATCTCACCACCAGTCCCAGAGGTGCATTACCTAATGCACCATAACCATAGTTCTAAGATTATATTGACATACTGAAACACTGTGACATTAATCTGAATGCTGTCCTACCAATATTCTCTGAAATGTATGTCTATTACATTCTGCCACATTCATGCGGATTTTGGCACACTGAATAAATTGCAAAGATAATATTCATATATAATCTTGCAAACCTGAATTATTGCCAATAGAAGTGAGCTAATGTGTACTTTTTAAATAGAAAACACACACCCGCACCCACACGCACAGACAGGGCCCCTGTATCTTTTCCTCACCCAGGGATACAGATTCCCGCCCTGGCTGGCCCATCCTTCCTTTCTCTTTCTTGCCAAAGAGGCGACCAATGGAAGACTTAATGCTTTTCTTCTTGCTAGATTTGTGGAGGGAGTCTTGGCTGCTGTTGGTGGCACTGCCGTCAGCTGAGAGGCTGGATGAAAACAGAAGGGCGGGTAAAAACCCATTGGGAATAATGGAATAAGGCTCTTAGCTGTAACTGGCATTGGCAAACTGACCTGCGGAACTCCCGATGGTCATCAAGGCCAGCACCCGGGTGTGTATGAGTCATTCTGTCCAATCGGAGAGCTCGAGGAGTGGGGGGAGGAGTGGAGTCCAAAAGGGCCAGTGACCTCTCCTCCTCCTTGTTGTTCTGTCATTCGGGTTTTCAGAACAAGAATTTAAATCTCAGTCTCTCTTTTTTGGTCTTTCTCACATTCAGTCATACAGACTAATGACACCCCTGTCTGTCAGTCTCTCTCCTTCTCTTTCTCACATTCAGTCACACAGACTAATGACACACCTGTCTATCTGTCTCTCTCTCCTTCTCTTTCTCACATTCAGTCACACAGACTAATGACACACCTGTCTATCAGCCTCTCTCTCCTTCTTTCTCACATTCAGTCATACAGACTAATGACACACCTGTCTATCTGTCTCTCTCCTTCTCTTTCTCACATTCAGTCACACAGACTAATGACACACCTGTCTATCAGCCTCTCTCTCCTTCTTTCTCACATTCAGTCATACAGACTAATGACACCCCTGTCTGTCAGTCTCTCTCCTTCTCTTTCTCACATTCAGTCACACAGACTAATGACACACCTGTCTATCTGTCTCTCTCTCCTTCTCTTTCTCACATTCAGTCACACAGACTAATGACACACCTGTCTATCAGCCTCTCTCTCCTTCTTTCTCACATTCAGTCATACAGACTAATGACACACCTGTCTATCTGTCTCTCTCCTTCTCTTTCTCACATTCAGTCACACAGACTAATGACACACCTGTCTATCAGCCTCTCTCTCCTTCTTTCTCACATTCAGTCATACAGACTAATGACACACCTGTCTATCTGTCTCTCTCCTTCTCTTTCTCACATTCAGTCACACAGACTAATGACACACCTGTATATCTGTGTCTCTCTCCTTCTTACGTTCAGTCATACAGACTAATGACACACCTGTCTATCAGCCTCTCTCTCTCTTTCTCAGATTCAGTCACACAGACTAATGACATACCTGTCTGGAAGTCTCTCTCCTTCTCTTTCTCAGATTCAGTCACACAGACTAATGACACACCTGTCTATTAGTCTCTCTCTTTCTCACATTCAGTCACACAGACTAATGACACACCTGTCTGTCAGTCTCTCTCCTTCTCTTTCTCACATTCAGTCACACAGACTAATGACACACCTGTCTATTATGGCGCTTTTCCACTGCATAGTACGGCACGACACGGTTCAGTTCAGCTCACTTTTGGGGGGTTTTCCACTGG
>JAODKM010000138.1:0-18173 GCA_026780845.1 Petrocephalus sullivani
CAGAGCTGCCATGCTTCCCACCCCCCCTTTCCCGGAGCTGCCATGCCTCCCATACCCCCCTCCCTCAGAGCTGCCATGCTTCCCACACCCCCTCCCTCAGAGCTGCCATGCTTCCCACACCCCACTGTTCAGTTTGCACATATAATAAAAAATATGGCTCTAAATACATTTAAAAGGTTATACCTTATACCAGCCTCTCTGACTTGGGAATGAGCTCAAGACAATGCAGCTGGATGCCCCCACAGTCTCCTAGATCATGGGGTACCTGACCAGCAGATGATAGCTTGCAAGGCTCCAGCAGGCGGCAGTGAGGAGCACTGAGGTACCTCCTGTTTGCCCTCTACATATCAGATTGCCAGTACAACACCAGCTCTTGCCATCTACAGATCAACATCATCAAAACTAATGAGTAGATTTTTGGTGTAACAGGGAGCCCCTGAGACAGGTCACCAACCAGAGGGAGGGTGTGGAGGTGGTGCAGTGCTAAAAGTATCTGGGGGTCCACATGGTCAGTAGACTGGGCTGGGAAGTAGACAACACAGCAGTGCTGTATAAGAAAGATGAGAGCAGACTGTACTGTACTTTCTGTATTCTAAAATGTGGCAGGCTGCTGTGTACTGTATGTCTTACCAGTCCATCAGATCAGATGGCAAACACCTGCAGAAGCTCATCAGGATGGCCAGCACGATCACAGCGCTGACCCTGAACAAACTCATCTGGAAGGCCAGCTCCGTCACAGCACTGACCCAGAACAAACACATGCGGAAGGCCAGCTTCATCACAGGATTGACCCTGAACAAACTCATCAGGAAGGCCAGCTTAATCACAGGACTGACCATGAACAAATTCAACAAGAAGGCTTGCTCGTCACAGCACTGACCCTGAACAAACATATGTGGAAGGCGAGTTCCGTCACAGGACTGACCCTGAACAAACATATGCAGAAGGCCAGCTCCGTCACAACACCGACTCTGGACCCAGGTAGTAGTAGCAGAGAAGTAGCAGAGAACTGAATTACCATTTCTAGCTATCTGTTCCATGGGAGGCCTTTTGAAGGACCTTTAGCCATCAGCTCACACCGCTGCAGTGCGTTAGAAGTGCTTATTGGGTGCTGTTCTGCCTGCTGTCATTAGGCACTGCTACGCAGCCCCCCCACGTGGCAGCCCCCACAACCTAGCAATGCATTCTTTTTTAAAAACAGAGAACACCGGGCTTTTCCTGTATAATCACACATACGCCCCCCCAGGAACTTCTCTCCTTTTCCCATTTCTCCTTTTATTTCGTCATCCTTCACAGTATTCGGGATCATTCAATCATTCAAATTTAGTTAGTCTCTGTAAATGACATAAGTAACACACATACATTCATACATGCAATATATACACGCGAATGTCAGTTGAATGGCTTTATTGGCATTTGTACAGATACAAGTGCAAAGAAATGCTTCTGTACCTCCATGCAAGCAAACATATAACGATGAACAGCAATAATAATAGCAGTAATGCAATAGTGAACAATAACATACAATGTGCATATATACAGTATAACAGCAATATACAATATCATACAAGTATTACAACAGGCTTCTGCAGTTATTAAAGGGTCAATGAAGTGGTTATACTGCGAGTTATCAGGGTGTATTTAACATTCTTACCAGCGCTAGATAGAAGCTGCTCCTGAATTCCAGGTCCTGATGGACCTCTGTCTTCTGGGGGGAATGTGACTGTACTGGATGGCTGGGGTCTGTCCTGCTCTTCTGAGGCCACTTGTGAGGTAATGTCCTGAACCGCTGGCAGTGGATCGATGAGGGTCTGGGCTGTTCTTGCCATGCTCTGCAGTACTCCGCAATGCTGCGCTGCGTAGCTGGAAGGGCTCCGTAACGCACCTCCAGAAGGCGGAGCGAGCTGATGGGTGAGGAAGGAGAGGCATCGGTGGGCCTTCATAACAGCAGTTGCTGCTCATTCAGTGCATTTGAGATCATCGGTCAGGGTGACTCCAAGAGATGTAAGGTGGGTGGCCCTCACCAGTGCAGCAACTGATGCGGACTGGGCTGTGTTCTCTCGCTTGCTTACCTTAATCCAGGATGAGCCCCCTTGGTTTTGCTGATGTCGAGGGAGAGGTTATTGTCCTGAGACCACTGCGTCAGGAGCTCCTTCCAGTAGGCCGTCTCGTTTTTGATCAGGCCTTTGATGCTGGTGTCATCAGCAAGCGTCACGATGTCTGTTTTATTCTTTGTATTCCTAGTGTAAAACTCATCTAAAACTTTTTAATGTCATACTGTAGATTGATCTGTATAGGTCTATAAAACAGACATTCTCTGCTGAGTCCATGTGCCAGAATTACACATTCAGAAGAGCTAACTGAATTCAAAGTATAAAGTTCAGCATGTGTGTTAGTGACAGGTCATCTTTAAACATTTGTACAGCTCTTACGGGCTCGGAATTTAATCAGAGAGCCAAACAATTGGATTGTAAGTTGTTTGGAGTACAACTGCTAATATGTAGGTTAGTGGGTTTTTGTTATGCATACAGTATTTATACATTAATACAGTAAAAAATTATAAATATTTTTATACTGGGGATATTCATGTTCATTTATTATCTTTTCCTGTTAATTTCTTTCTTTTTTCCTGTGTAGTTGGCTGATTTATAGCATGTGTACAGCTGCTAGAATATCACTGGCACAGCATCACCAGTTATTATTGTTTTGAGAATAATTTCCAAATTAAGGGACAGCATGGTTGCTCGGAGGGCGGCACTGTCACCTCACACCACAGCGGCTTCTGCCTGCAGTCCAAAGACATCCAATTAGGCTAATTCGCGCCTCTAAATCGCCCATGGAGTGTGACTGTGTGTGTGTGCGTGTGTTTGTTTTTAAAAGCTGTGTTTAACATGAAATTTTCCACATTGATGAACAATTTAACTGTCAGTCACTAAGTGGGTCTGGCAGCTTGTACATGCTGGGTGTAGCCAGAAGAGCGACTGCAAAGCGTATCACTGGAACCAACCCGCCAACTATAAGGACGTTTATGCCAACTGGTAACACCTAATCCCGTTAGCATTGAAAAAGACCATATCAGCATAGCAAAAAGGTATTGTGTCAATACTGAATGGCTGTCAGGCATCTGCATTTAATCACTCCTGAATTCTGACATTGAAAAGACACCTGGTTTATTGTTTATTAAATGCTCAAATCTGAACTGATGTAAACAGCAAATGTGACTCTTTCCACTGATTCTTTGTTCATTTAAAAAACATTCAATCGCAATTCAGACATACCATCATTTATATCCGTTGTCCTGCTCCTGGAGTAAAAAAAGAAATGACAGGTAAATTACCATCTAAAAATTGTCCGTAGTGGGAGGCTGTGTGTAAGGATGGACCCAGGACCCAATTCAGTGATGATTAGATCTACTGAATGGGGCAGCCAAGGACACTAGACTTCACCCTGATGTTTATGAAACCACTGGTGAGAATGTTTAGCGGTGTGCATGAGGACACAATCATCTTAGAATATACTGACACTATAGGGTGCACCTGATCCCATAAAATGACCTCATATCCCTTGGTCATTGTACAAGTGTGCAGGGAAATTGCAGAACTGCACGACTCCCAGCAGGTGGTTGCCCAAACCATTTTGGACCCCCCCACCATATTTAATAGCTGGCAAAGAACATTCCATGCTAGAGATATGCGATGGCTTTCTCCACAGGTACAGTAACCACACCAAATGTAGTAGGGGAAGAAAAACTGACAACCGACTCGTATTGTGCCTTTGTTGGGGGTTCCAGGATTTTCCAGGGATCTTTTGCATTTTTCTGCATTATCCTAGATTGTAAGCATGAGTATCCTTCTAATTGCTCATCTATCCCTATCGTCGAGCGTTACGTCTTGATCACAGTTGATGCAGTTTTCCTGTATTCGGCATACAATGTCATGATTTTTGAGACTGTTCTCCTTGACACATTAAATAATTTTGCAGTTTTTGCAACTACTATTACTCACCGAAACTGACATATCAAATTGTTCACTGTCAGACCTCTTCCATAGCTGACGCACTCTGCTAATTGACCTTCCAACTAATACAATTCTCCATTGCAGCTGCATTCGTAATTGTGATTCAGTTATTTCAAAATTAAAGTCATTTTTTTTTGTGTGGCGCTTCCACTTATGCACTGCCGGCACGTATATTTGTGGTTATCTGTGCGCATCGTTTTTACTCCGAGGAGTCATTAATTAAGGGTGGCAGCCCATTTCATACTCTGCAGTGCTCTTTCCAACTCTGCAGTAACCCTAACTGAATTTCACTACCCAAGGTCATCCCTTCTGAATGGTTTAGCGCTGGCATTACAGCCAAGTGTGATGGAAATCCAGATGGTTGCAGCAGCCTATATCCACATTGACCCACATCACCTAATGGGCCTTTTATTATAGGCTTCTTCCCCAAATGATCCGAAAAGGGTTTATTTCCTTCTATCATTACCTGAAGTGTCTCACAAAGCTATTAAGACCTGGCCTATTCAAACAGACAAACCTGGAGAGCATCATTAAGAATCTGGATGCAATAGCTTCTGCCTTGGGTTTCTTAGGCCCTGTAATAGCCTCTAGCTAGCTTTGTAATAGACAGACACAATCAGCTAAGACTTCACTACTATACAGATGGTGCATAGCCACAACTACTTCTGTCCAGAGACCTGTAGGGGATTTAACGGATGTCAATGACCGTGAAGCACTCTCATTACTGCTATAAAAACTCCAAGTGTCTTATCTTGCTATAGACACGAAGCAAAGAACATTGCCAATTAAGGTTCTCACAAAAGCATATTCAATCTAAAAGAACCTTTCACTAGACGAGCATAACACCTGCTGAGAAAGTATGTCAGTTGAAAATACCGATTTTCTCTAAAATGGAAATATCTTCAACCACCTTGATCAGAAGAAAACACTGTCTGAACACACAGGACTTTCAAAGGACATTGGGTGATGTGCTGGACTTATACAATGGCTGTTTTTGAGTGGGTCAATTGTCAATTATCATGTCATAATTGGTATTAGCATTAGCAGTATCTTTCATCATTGGGGCGGGGCTTAGCTTCAACTGGGACTTTTCATGAACCATCAGCTTTCCTGGAATGAGATATAATTATCCTGAAGTGCATTTTATTTCAAATAGGGGTGGATGTCAAGATGCTTGAACTCATCAAACTGTATCGACCATTTTTGATCACATATGGGTGCGACAGGTAGCAGTCTTCTCACACTCATGCCTTTCCACTGTGTCCCTTCATCTGTTTGTAGGTAAACAGAGTAAAGTGTACACATTCTAACTAGCCTAGACATGGCTTAACAAAGGATAAATAAGTCAAACATGCATGTCACTTTCTATATTTGCTGCATATATGATTCTGTTTGTGTTCTGTAGTTGCAGGATTTGGGTCCTGAACAATCTGCACTTTGACAGGGGCCAAATTGTGATGGCTGGATGACTGGGTCAGAGTATCTCCAAAATGACAGGTCTTGTGGGGTGTTCCAGTGTACAGTGGTCAGTACCTATCAAAAGCAGTCCAGGGAAGGCCGACTGGTGAACGGGCGATGGGGTTGTGGGCACCCGAGGCTCATTGATGCATGTCTGGTCCAATCTCACAGGAGAGCTACTACAGTATAGCATAAATTGCTGAAAACCTTAATGTTGGCTATGATAGAACGGTGTCAGAACACACAGTGCATCACAGCATGCTGCATTTCGAGCTGTGTGGCTGCAGACCAGTCAGAGCACCCATGTTGGCCCTTGGCCACTTCCGAAAATGTCTACAATGAGCATGTGAGCATCAGAACTAGACCACGGAGCAATGGAAGAAGGTGGCCTGTTCTAATGAATTACGTTTTCTGTTACACCATGGGGATAGTCAGGTGTGTGTCAATTGTTTACCTGGGGAAGAGATGGCACTAGGATGCACTATAGGAAAATAGCAAGCCAACAGAAACTATGTAATGCTCTGGGCAATGTTCTGCTGGGAAACCTTGGGTCTTGGAATTCATTTGGATGTCACTTTGACACGTACCACCTACCTAAACATTGTTGCAGACCAAGTACATCCCTTCCTGGAAACGGTATTCCCTGATGGCAGTGGGCTCTTTCAGCTGGATAATGCAACCTTCCACACAGCAAAAACTGTCAGGAATGTCTGAGGAGCAGTTCAAAGTATTGACTTGGCCTCCAAATTCCCCAGATTTCAATCCAATTGAGCATCTGTGGGATGTATTGGTCCGATTCATGGAAGCCCCACCTCACTGCTGCTAATGTCTTGGTGCCAGATACTACAGGACACCTAGGGATGTTCTGTGGAGTCCATGCCTCGACAGGTCAGAGCTGTTTTGGCGGGGAACGTATTCTATATTAGACAGGTAGTTTAATTGTTATGGCTGATTGGTATATATATATCCTGCAAGGAAAAAAGATGGTTTAATGTTTGGGACCATGGGCTCACGTCTCCAGGTTTAAATGAGTTTGCATGTTTTCCCTGTACTCTGTGTTGGTTTACTGATGAACTGATGTCTTTACATTGCCCATAAGGGTTGATAGTGAGTCTGTGCCTTGTGATAGACTGTCATCCCATCCCAAGTGTTCTCCTGCTTTGTGTGTTATGCTTTAGGAGTGGTATTTCTCAAGACCAGGCTTGAGACTGCTCAACCTGATCTCGGTCTCGTCTTGGTCTCGAGACTATGAATCAATCAATCAATGGATGGATGGACTTCCATATTAGATTCCAGTCAGGCTTTTGCCCTTCATCCCGGTTCTCCAAGGTCTGTGTCCTGCAGAGCTGGTTCCGTGCAGACAGCCGCGAGGCAAGGCCGCACAGCTCCATTCCCACAACAATAAAACCTGGGACATAACAATGCCTCCCCACCCTGTCCTCTATGCACTTTAAATTTTCCTTCCACAACAGTACTCACTTTGAGGAAGCAAGCTCACTCTTTCCTGTTCTGTAATGGTAGCATGCCCAGGGGGGTTGGGCAGTCAGTTTATCTTGGACCCCCAGAGGTTTTTTTTTCTCCATGCTTGGGAGTTTTTGGTTCCGCTCCTTTGTCGTCAATTGTCTTTCTTTTTCTTTCGTTCTTTCGTTCTTTCTTTTTCTTTCTTTCTTTTGATGTTCTCTATCCCACTCTGCTTTGTCTTGCATATAGTAATGTATTCCAACACACCCATGTACAGTTCCCAGGCACAACTCTGTTGCGAAGGGTGCTATATGAAATGAATTGATTTGAATTGAACTTCAGCCACATAAAGGATGCAGGCATCTACATGTGTGGAGTGTTAACTCTACCAGTTTGACTTGCAACAGGAACCTAAAGAAACATGAGAAGTTATTCACACAAAAGGTGCACTTTAAGACAGCAACCACCTTTGGTGTCACACAGACAGCAGTTGTGGAGCTGAATCAAATGTTATTTAAATTACAAAAGAATATTATGCAATGAGAGACTTCAGTTATATAACAGACCCCAAAAAATCCTCTCCATCCCCTTAGTCTGCTTTCTCCAAAGCCAGTGCAGAGTTAGATCAATAAGGTGGTTATGACAAGGGAAAGAGCAGGATTAAAACACTAATCCCCTATGCGTATCTATATTAGGGCTGCATGATATATTGTTTCAGGGCAATAATCACATTGCATCTGTCAGCAGTGCTTTGTGTTTGTTGACACGACTCATGCAACACCACAAACTTATTTGACAGACTTTGTCAGTAGATAATAACAAGTTCTATTTGTCTGCACTTTATTTTGAGTAATTTCATCTCTGTTTATGTTTTAGAAACATTGAAGTGCTGCTTATGGGAATTTCACATGTTGTGATGCATTATTGTGCCACCCTAATCTATATGTATGAAGTAAAGGAATGCTTCAGTCTAATCTTACATTTAGTAACTAGGATGACTTGGTTCTCTTACATCCTGCCCTTTCCCTGCATTTTCCGGTCTGGAGTATTGAAGCTCATCAAGTAGATGGCCAGTCAGGATTCATTCCCCGAAGGTGGTCCATCAGTTGAGGGATGTTCAAATTACTTTTGCTTCTCAGAACTAGGGCTGCAATGATTCATTGAGTCACTCGAATAACTCAATTACAAAAAAATCCTTGATGCAAATTCAAAATCCATATGATTATGTACTGTGATCACCGTTGTCACGTCCAGCCCCGTCCTGCGTGTCTGATCCCTGTGTTTCCCTCAGGTGGCTCTTAATTAGCCACACCTGAGTCGTGTTAGTCTTGCCCTCATGTAATTTACCCCTTGTTAACAAATCACCGTACGCCTAGTGTTTGTTCCTTGATTGACTCCCTATATAAGTTTGTCTCAGTCGTATGCTCCCTGTCTGGTCATTGTAAATGCTGCCCATTGTGTTCCTGACACAGGACACCAATCTGCCCGCCGACATGCTGGAGCAAGACGCCTCATTGCCTGCCAGCATACAGCGCCTGCACACCACTTTGCTCACCGGCTCCCCGACCCTCTCTGCCAGCGCTCGTCACCGGAGGGGAACCAGCTGCCTCTGCCCCACCCAGCGGGCTCCCTGAGGCGCCTCCCAGTGCGTTCCCTGATACCCTGTTGCCTGGCTCCTTACCTGTGTCGTTGCCTGACTCGGAAGAGGTATCTGCGGTCACCGCTGAGGGTGCTCTGTCCGGTCCAGGTGAGGCTGCCGCCATTGCTATGCCCCACTCACTGTCTATTGTCTGTGTTCAGTCCAGCACCTCGCCGCCTGGTGTTCCTGCTGTGTCTTGCGTGCCCCCAGAAGCAGCATACGCATCCTGCATACTCCCAGAGGTCCCTGTCATGCCCTGTTCGCCTGCAGAGGCCGCACCCTGCCAGTCTCCAGACGTGCCACCCGCACTCAGTGTGCTCCCAGAGCCATCGCACTCACCCAGCGCGCTCCCAGAGGCCCCGTCCATGCCTGACTCCTCGCCCGCCACTTTGCCGGGCTCCTCTCCTGGGCCCTCATCGGAGTCATCCTCGTCGCCAGGCTGCTCGCCAGGGCCTGCCTCATCGCCAGGCTGCTCGCCAGGGCCTGCCTCATCGCCAGGCTGCTCGCCAGGGCCTGCCTCGTCACCAGGATTGACCTTGTCACCTTGTCTCTCCTCGTCGCCCGACTCCTCGCCGGAACTTGCCTTGCCTCGCCTGCGGCCGTCGCCCAGACGGCTCCTGCCCGTCTCGTCTCGCCTGATGGCTCCTACAGGCTCGTCTGCTCTGGCCCTGCCCCGGACCAGGCCCTCTGCTGGCCTCCTGTCTGGTGGGGGGGACCCTGAAGAGGACCCTCCGGAGGACCTCGACTGGGACCCACTGAGGTTAACCCTCAGTTCAGGGACATGAACCTTCCGTCCCAGATCTGGGCCACCCATGTCCCTAGTCCCTGGGTGGCCCGTGACACCAGAGGAGGGGGGTAAGGGAAACACCCGGGTCTCCATATCCTGAAAAGGAAGACGGGGGCATGCTCGGAGGGGCCGGCCTCATCCTAGGTCGGGTCCCGTTCCCTGCTCTCGCCCTCCAGGTCCTGCTGTCCCTGCACCGCCCCCTGGTCCTGCTGTCCCTGCACCGCCCCCCTGGTCCTGCTGTCCCTGTGGCACCCATGGGTCCTGGAAGGCCCTCGGTCCCTGGTACCACCGGGCCCTTCGGGTCCTCTATGCCTGAAGCTACGGTCCCCGAAGGGGCCTCCTGTTTGGGCGCCTCTGTAGACCACTTGAGCCCCTGAGCCTCCAAGGCGCCGGCTCCTGGTGCAGACGTCTATTGTTCTGGGGCCCCAGGGGTCCTTCCACTGGCCCATGCCTCCATTCCTGCCTTGTCGCCCTGTCTCACCTCTGTTACCTGTTTTTTCCATCATCCCACCCTGTGTTTGTTAGAGTGCCTCGTCCCTCTCTCCGGTTGTCTCTCTCCCTACCTGCCCAGCTGATTCCCCTATCCTGTCTTGTATCAGTTCGGTGTCACCGGCCTCGGCCTACCTGTGTCTCTGTCCTCTCGTTGTCTGGGTCCCTGTTCTGTTATCGTGTTTGAAGTCCCATGATGTTTTGTTCTGTTTTTCCGTTTTTCTGCTTTGTCTCCCCCAGGTCACGCATTCCCGGTGTCTACGTGTCCGCTGTCAGTTCATGTCCTTCGTGCCTGATCCAGGCCCCATGTGCCCGTCCTGTCTTCTGGGCCCCCTCGCCGATGTTTGCCGCGCTTGGAGTGCGCATTTTTTTTGGGGGGGGGGGGGTGTTCTGTCACGTCCTGCCCTGCATGTCTATTCCCTGGGTTTCCCTCAGGCGTTGCTCTTAATTTGTCACTCCTGAGTCTTGTTAGTCTTGCCCTTGTGTAATTTACCCCTTGTTGATCAATCACCGTACACCTAGTGTTTGTTCCTTGATTGGCTCCCTATATAAGTTGGTCTCAGTCTTGTGTTCCCTGTCTGGTCATTGTAGATGCTGCCCGTTGTGTTCCTTCTCATGGTTTCCCTAATCCTGCTAATAAATGCCCTCGTGAGGGTTTTTGCCCTGAAAGCCTGCATCTCGGGTCGTTCCTCTTGTCACAACATGACAACTGTGTTTCACACGGAGAATTATTACTGTCCCACAGTGTCCTTGCGCTACATTACGTGTAGCAGAGTGGTAGAAAAGACAAAGTGGCGAGGCTGTACGGATCGGCTAGTAACAAGGCTGTGCAGATCAAGTTGCAACAACGACAATCCCATAGGGACCCATTCTAAAAAAAATTGCCAGAGAGTTCGGAAAACTTCTGAGTCGTGGAGACGGTGAATAGATGCAAACATTGATATTCATGGCATTGAATCATGGATCATTTCCATTGCTTACCAAGCACATTAAGCGGTGTATAGATAAAAACAGATTACAAAAATACATTAGCTGCCATTAATATACTAAATAATACTTTGTTTTTATGTGCGCAGCATTAGCTGTTAATGGTTATCATAATTAGTAGTTATGACCAAAGGTAGCTTAGCAGCTATTGAGGCTAATGTCCCAATTTCACTGATTTTGTTACATTTTCTGTCACACACGTTACATATTAAGTCATTCTGGTTATCAACGGCTTCATAATTAGTTAGCTGCACTTCTACCATGTTAATACAGCTGATTAAAATATCAGTTTACAGCTCTCCTCAGGTCTCATGGGTCAATGTGAATTTACCACCAAATTTATGGCAAAATAGCTTAAATTATTTTGTGGGAATTTATTTACTGTGTTGCGGTAAAGTGTCTGTATTATTACTTGCACTTAAGTGCTGCGTTTGCAAACTTACTTAAAAGGATTACTTAAAATATCACTATGGTATGCAGTTTAACCATTAAAACCAATGAGTTGTTCATTTTAAGAGACCTGTCTTTTTTCTCTTTTGAATAGTTACTATTGCAATTCAATAAGACAAAAGTATTTCTTATCCGATTACTTGATTAATCGATAGAAAAATTGACAGAATACTCGATTACTAAAATAACTGATAGCTGCAGCCATATTTCCAGCACCTAGCCATTCTTTGTATTGGGAATGATATATCACCTTTTGGTTATGTCAAGGAAAACCATATGTTTATCTGGAGACCTGAATGTCTTCATTGACTTATCAGCAGATGCTTATATCCAAAGTAACATACATTTTTGAGAATACAGGATCAGCCAGTCTCCAGAGCAGTTTGGATCAAGACCTTTTTTAAGGGCTCACTGGGAGATTTGAAACAGCAACTTTCTGATCACAGGCACAGAATCCAAACAGGCACACATCGCACCACTTTAGGGAACCTCCTTAAAGAAGTTGATCTTGTTTTGGAGAATCATGAAATAATCGTATTGGAACTGTGCTAAAAATATACATGCAAGGGACATCTGGATCACAGCCTTCCCATTCTGCAGTAGTTTCAGATTTATGCAGAAGGGGTAACACTGGACTTAAGGGTGCTCTGTGACACCTACATGACACCAGCCCTTCATGGCAGCTGACAGGCGTTTGACAAGGTGTCACACTTGCGGCGGGAGGAACGACCCATACTGGCAGGCTGCGGGGTATAACCCTTCAAAAGGGCGTTTATTAACAAACACAGGGAAACAACGAGAGCAAGCGCGATAGCAACCATTGACATGCAACGACAATACCGGACAGGGGGCACTGGACACAGGCTCACTAAATAGGGCAGCACATCAAGGGTCAAACAGGAGGCAGCCAATCAAGGGAAACAAGCGGAGCAAACTATATGAGGCAAAGCACAACGAGGGGCAGGTGCAACTAATCAAGCCCCGCCTGAGGGCAAAACGGGGGGAAAAGACGAAGGGCGGGGCTGACGTGACACAAGGCCTTTATAAAGGTTTGTTTCAACTTCTGTGGCTGTCATAAATGCTGCCAATGTGTCAAGTTAACATCAACTATGTAAACTGTCATAGGTTTACAGTATGCTGACATAAAGCTGTGTTGTGACACCTTTTTCATTTAAGTACCATAAAAGGTTGTAGACTGATTCTACACTTCAGTGTGTCAGAGTGACATAAAGTGACAAAATTTGACATGTAAAGCCAGGTGTAAAAGTGAAGGTGAATACGTTTCTTTCTATCTACCTATCTATCTATCTATTCTTTACAGATGTTACAAAAAAAACTAAATCAATTGACATGAGTTTGACAAAAATAGACTTGATACAATTGATGACCTAAAATCAGTAAAAAATTCAGTTCTACTTTACTTCCAATAAAATCAGAAATGTTCATTGACTGTAAAATCAGTTATAGACAGGATATCTGAATATTTTCTGTAATTGATGGAATATTTTTCAAAATCACAGGAAAATCAGAAAGCTGTCCATCATTTTAACATATTACTGAGGACGACCTACTGTAACTTCAAATAATTCTCACCCTGTCCAGCTGGTGGTGCATCTCCATATTAATTATCTGTTGTGCAGTCTTGTCCTTGATCTTACATGCATGACCTGGTTGTCTTTTAGCGATAAACTTGCTGAATGGATACGTTCTGTATCAAAAAATATAACCGATTGTCACGCTCAGCCCCGCTCTTTCGTGTCTTTTCCCAGTGTTTCCCTCAGGCGGGGCTTAATTGGCCTCACCTGATCCTGTGCTTTGCCTTATGTTCCAATCCCCTTGTTAAGCCCAGCACACCTGCCTTACGTTTATTCCCTGATGTCCTGCCCTATTTAACCAGTCTGCCTCCTGTTCCTCTTGTCGGTGATTGTCAATGTTCCCTGTGGCTAGCATTCCTGTTTTTCCCCATTCTGGAAATAAACACCCCTTTGAGGGGGTTTGTACCCGCAGCCTGCATTATGGGTCGTTCATCCTGCCGCCGCCACAACACCGATATACAGTTGCCCGGCGGTGAAACTTGCCGATGTTTTCTATTCTGTGGAAACAGAAAATCAATCTGCCTGCCCGATTTAATAATTAGTTATAAAAATGCCACTGGTAGTATAAACAAAAAACAAATAAAAGGCTGTGTCCCGTTTTGATTGCATCTCCCATGCTTATTTAGCATAACAGTCGCAGTTCCTGTTCTGTGATGGGAAAGCAACACAAAGTGGCAGTTCCTGGTAGAAATGGCCCAAATTCCATAACATCTATCAGCGGTAGCTTATGTGCCAAAATATGTTCCTCTATCACTGTGGGGAAACAAATGTAAAAATCGCTCTGCTTCCTTTGGTGCTGACATGAAAAGTAACCGCACGGTGGATGTTGTTCACCGTTTCTCTCCATTCCCTTATACATGCATAATCTATAAGTATGTTCTATATATTAATTATGAACAAATGTCAATTTTGCGACCCTGTAAGTAAAAATGATGGACAGCGTAAAATTCTAATACAGTCAATAGTCATAACATTACTTTTTTTTTATTATTCATGCAAACTGCAAATTTATTCAAGGTTTTCAAATAAATGCAAAATGTATTTACTTCACTTAAGGGTAAAATAAACTGTCATGATGCTGTTATTAGTATGTCATGACATTACATGGGGATTTATGTAAAATTCTTGCAAACAGCAATTAAAAATGAAACTCATTATGGACAAAAAGAAAATATATGAAGTCACTGGAGTTAATACCAAAGTATTCACCTCGAGTCAATGTTGTAACTCGCACACAATTTCCATGTACAGTAAGGAGATATTACAGGGCATCCTTTTGATGGATATATATGCATCACATGGGTCTGGGAAAAGTTCTAGGTTTTTGCCCAGACCACAGCGATACATTTTCTTAAGCATAATTTTTTATCATCATAATTTATCATCGCTGATTATTCATAATCTTGTCCATGGGGGGAAACAAGAGACCCTTGAGGAAACCCACTATAGACACAGTAAGAACATGCAAAGTCTGCACACGCAGAACAAGGGATACAAACTACCACAGACATGGGGAGAACATGTACTGTAAGCTCTGCACAAGCAGAACCAGGTCGACTGATATTGGTTTTTCAGGGCCAATATCGATACTGATTATTGGTAGTTAATGGGCCCGATAACTGTTATTTGGAATCGATATGCATTTGCTATTATGTGCTTTCTTTGTATCCATCTGCAAAGGGAATTTGAAGATATAAAGTCCATTATTAGAGTGAAGCTGTGCTTCAAGCTCTGTTGTGGATTTCTTCTCAGCTGGTAAGGTAGGACTCTGTCTTTGTTTACTTTCTGTCTTAGACTCAGTTGAAACTATTGTAGTCAGTAGTATCTGCTAGTTTCTGGCAATCAGTTGTTTCAGGTAGCCAATCAAGTGTAGTTTCGGTCTCCCTGAAGGTGTAAATTAGGGGCAGGGCTTACAGATTTATATTGAAGGTGAGTTCAACTAACTCTCTCTTTACCTTTCTCAGAACAACCTCCAGGATCCTAATCAGTCTGACTTCAAAGCAGCTCATTCCACAGAGACTGCCCTATTAGCAGTCACTGAGAAGCTGCATGCTGCCAGGTCAGCCAAACTGTCATCTGTCCTCATCCATCTTGACCTATCAACAGCATTTGACATGGTCAACCACAAGACTGTCCACCCTTAGGAGACTTGGCATTGGTGGCTTGGCTTGGCGATGGCTTGCATCCTACCTAGAAGGCCGATCATACCAAGTAACATGGAATGGATCCACATCTACCCCACGTAGTCTCTCCACCAGTGTCCCTCAGGGCTCGGTTCTTGGTCCTCTCTTGTTCTCCCTCTATACTAAATATCTTGGTAAGGTCATATCCTCTCATGGCTTCTCTTACCACTGCTATGCAGTAGGGCTGGGAATTTAACTCGTTAATTAGATTATTTAATCACAGAAAAAAATAACGCGTTAATATGTTTAACGCAATTAACGCGCCCCGCCCCCATATATAGACATGTAACGTTACACTTAGTAGAACTGCAGCAAGCTAGTAACAAAACTAACAAGATGCAAAACAAAAAGGACAAAGAACTGCATGGCTGGCTAAAGGGCCATTTTAAGTACAAAAGAGATGCTAGTGGAGCCATTGATAAAACCAAAGTCATTTGCGTTCTTTGTTACAAGGAATTTGGCTATTATCGAAGCAGTTCTAGTTTTAAATACCACCTGAACTCAAAGCATGTTTTAGCGAGCTCAGTAGTCACCTCACCTCCGGCTGCGACAGTCAGCAAGCTCTGCCAAACCACGCTGACTGAGACGAGCCACCGCAAATTAAGTAAGTCTACATCGCAATCATTAACAAATGCGATATCTAAATGGATTGCGATGGACTGTAGGCCTGTTAATGTTGTGGAAGACAAGGGGGTTATGGATGCATTTCGAGTCGCTTCCTCCGAAATACCTTCACACTACTGTCAAGAGGTACAGTACTTTCGAGAATAAATCAGCTGCATGACACAGAAAAAATATATAGAAAAAATGGGACAACTTAGCTCATGCTAACCATGTGGCCCTAACCGGAGATCAATGCACGTCGATCACAACTATCTAGGTGTTACTGCGCACATCGTCGATTGTGACTGGAAACTTACATCCTTCGTGTTAACTGTGCTGAAGTCAGTCACACGGCACTATTCTGATGCATGTGCCGAACAGTTCCTAACAGTGGCTGACGACTGGGGAATCCAGGAAAAGGTGACCACAGTCGGAACTGACAGCACATGCCGTGCGCTGCCCATATATTACAGTGGACCATTACTGTTTGCCTCTCTGATAGTGGATCCACGGATACAATGACAAAGTGTCGCAAAATTGTTGCACATTTTAAGCACAGCCCTGCTAATAACTTCAACAACAGAATTCACTAGGACAACAGAGAGAGCAACTGATACAAGACGTGTCAACGAGGTGGAACTCGTCACTCGATATGATCACCCGTCTCTTACGGAATGAAGAGGCTGTTAAGACTACTCTGGCCCAACAGAAACACAAGTTAGTCATGCTGACTGCATCTGAGTGGGACAAACTGCACAAGCTGCAGAACCTTCTTGAACCATGCAAGTAAGTTACATTAGTACCATGTTATGTTATTGTTGTTTTATGCATGTTGTCATAGACTGTGAAATGGAATATCATGCCTAAATGCTCTTACTGAGAATTACAACCCTAAAAATATTTTTTAAGATTTTTTAAGACGTCAAAAAATGAACATATGAAAAAAAAAAGTCCAGTAAATCACCCTTTGTAATTGATGCTAAATAAATCAACTTCTTTTGCCTAAACTAAATGCACTGAACCTTATTCATGGTTTGTATTATCTTCAACTTCAGGTATGTCACTGAACTCCTTGGGGGTGAGGCTTATGTCTCCTGCTCTGTAGTGCTTCCTGCATTCTGCCACTTTCGCCATGTAATGAGAGTCTCTGATGAGGATCCAGCCTATGTGGCTCGGTTCAAGACTGCCTTCAGCAAGGATCTTGCCGAACGCCAAGCTGACATGAATGGAGAATGGCTAAAACTAGCTTCAGCACTTGACCCACGTTTTAAGGACTTGAAGTGCCTATCAAGAGGAGAGAGAGAACAGGTGTGGTCTAGCCTTGAGAAAATACTAGCGGAAGGAGGACTCAGCGCAAATACTCCACAGCCTTGTGAGAAACATGAGCCAGCTAAGAAGAGAATCCTCCTGCTGGGTTCAGACTCTGATTCAGCGGAAGAAAATCACCATAGGATGCTTTACATCATTACAGAGCTGAGCCCAGTATTGCAATGGATCAGTGTCCTCTAGGGTGGTGGTTAGTTCATGCTGGAGCCCATGCCACACTGTCTTCCTTAGCTCGCAAATATTTGGCCACCCCTGCAACCACAGTACCATGCAAAAGACTTTTCTCACTGGCTGGCACTGTTGTGCAGAATAAAAGGGCATCTTTAAACTGAGAAAATGTGAACAAGTTAGTCTGTCTTAGCAACTGGTTAAAAGAGAAATAAGAATTTAGACTAGTGTAGCATAAGTGACAGGCTTATGTTCAATAACAACAATGTCATGTCCATTGCAATTTAGTTGATAGACTTGTGTTCAGTAATAAACAAAATTGTCATGGTCGTTGTTACCTTAGACATTAGTTTTTGTTCTGTAATAATTAAAACTGTCATTTGTAACCAATTGTGACATTGTAACCAATATCATTGGTTTGTGTTCAATAAGTTACAACTGTCATATACTGTAACCTAATTCATAGGTTTGTGTTCAGTCAGTGATAAAAATGTCATGACCATTGTAGCCTAAGTTATAGGCTTGTATTCAATAATAAATGGTAAAAAACTGGTTCTTGTAATGTCTGTATGTATGTGCGATTAAATGCGATTAATTCGATTAATTAATCGCCACACCATGTAATTAATTAGATCAAAAATTTTAATCGTTTGACTACTAGCACTACTATGCGGATGACACTCAACTCATCCTCTCCTTTCCTCCTTCCGACACTCATGTCTCCACTAAGATCTTTGCATGTCTGGCAGACATCTCATCTTGGATGACCGCTCACCAACTAAAACTCAACCCTAGTAAAACGGAACTGCTTTTCATCCCAGCTGACTCATCCCTCCTCCAGGACCTTGCGATCTCCGGTCACTGCTCGCAACCTCGGGTTACCATGGACAATCGCCACTCCTTTTCCTCACATATCGCTAACCTTTCTCGCTCTTGTCGGTTTCTCCTGTTTAATATCAGAAGGATACGTCCATTCCTTTCCACACAGGCTACCCAGATACTTGTTCAGTC
>JAODKM010000139.1:0-18150 GCA_026780845.1 Petrocephalus sullivani
AGCATTAAAGTTAACTGTTGTCGTTACTTTGATGGACTTTGATGGATTCACTAGCGAACTTGAAGTGACTTACACTTCAAGCTCCTTATGTCCAGCTTCTTTTTTTCTGCTGCCGCCATCCTCACATGTATGTCACCCAACACACCTTGCACGGGAAAAAAAATCCACTGCATTTGGTGCTGCTTGTATCTGAACGCAGCCATAGCCTTTCACATGATAGCAGGGAAAGGCACAGCCAATCAAAATGTTCATACACATCCCCTCCGTCCACCCTAAATCTACGCCCCTGCCCATCAATGTATAATATGCCAGTAACAATAAGATTTCTTTTCATGGGAATGAATTAATCATTTCCCCTTTATTTCTTATGGGAGAAATTTGTTTGGTATACCGGTACGTCCTGTTTGGTATAAGTATATATGGATCTGGAACGGATTAAGGACATATACCGAGGTACCACTGTATATATAAAAATGTTTCCAATACATTTCAGAAAAAGGCACAACTTTAACTGTGCAATGTAATGTTTGTTTGCCGGCTGTCAATATGTTGTCGACATCGAAACAATCTATGACCGACGTCAGGAAACATCTAGAGGTACGTGCAGCTTACCGTAACTGCAAACAGTCACATTAAACAAAGCAGGGAATACATGCCTATACATTCAGCCTGAAACCATGCTTCTAAAATGTAATGCCCGATACACACTGTGTGACTTCAACAATCTTATAAGATCATTACCGATCACACTGTGCGATACGGATCTAATAATCTTGGCTACGGCAGGTATGCAGTCTGTATGACGATGACACTAACTCAATCATAAACTACGACGCATAGGGGAACAAAACAAAATGTAAACACTGACAGCATGTGTAAACACCACAGTGAATCGCCAAGTGTGTACCGCGCTTTAAAGCCACACTTGTGCTTCTGATCTCGTTGACAGAAAATGTGCTGTCCTCCTTCAATATGCTAAGGATATTGGTAATTTATTTTAGGTCTGATATTAGCACTGCCGACATGCTAAGTCATATTGAGTTTTCATATCCTAGCTGAAATTTCATATCCTACCTGATGCAAGAACTGTTCAGATCAGATGGAAAATTGAACCATTTATTTTCGTAAGTATAAAATGTATGTTGATGTCATAATTTAAGCCTGAAACTAGAATGCACATCATGGAAATAGACAGATACTTATTCAATGCTGTTGAATGTTAAATATTTAATTTAGCAGTGTTGTTGATTTTATAAAAAAGTTGTGACTTTAAAACTATACGATCTTACAGTAAAATGAGGCTTGAAGTCTGACGTTGTGGTGGCTGTTATTATATTGTCTTTATTAAACTGATCAATTATAATGATGTTAATTTGTGTATTGTAAGAAGTTTGATAGTAGTCAGTGTTTAGTACTGCTATAAAGTAAACACTGCCAGGTCACACAATTTCAAAATGGTTAATGGATGAGAATATTCATTCATAATTCGTAAAAGTAATCGAAAAGTAATCAAATGTAATTAGTTACATTACTTTCATACAGTAATTGAAATAATTACACTGCTATTACATTTTAAATGGTGTAACTTGTAATTGTAACGAATTACATTTCCAAAGTAATCTTCCCAACACTGCCTACACGGTTGGGGGAATGAATCCCAGCTGCTCTCTGTGCCACTTGCATGTTCTGCCATCACATGATCGCATATGATTTTACTGCCTGGGAGCCTGGGATAGGCCACAAGCCTGACCAGAATAAGCAGCTGGAAGACGGATGGCTGTTGTATAAAAGCTCATGCTATTAGGATGATTGAATATCATTTGTAATGTTCTGAATCAGGAACAATGGTGCCCATTAAGTTTGGAATTGAATGCTAAAATTCTGTACATATGGTATTTCTTGAGAGTAAGGGCATCCACATGTATTTTGTGAAAGAAATATACAAGATATGTGACCATAACAGCTAAGAAATAACACCATTTTATTCTGTAAGTATACACTCAAACATCCATCCGTCTTGGAACTATTTAGTGTATTTTTTTCGTGTATTTGGCTGCTTGTCACGCAGTAGCTGCAACACACTCTAGAGTACAAAAGAAAGACATCCAGCAGGTTTAGTTTTTTGTTCTCCTGGCTGGTGAGAAAATTTAATGAGCGCCCCAGACATCAGAAAACCATTGTGCTGGACTTTGGACCATTGCCTGTTCAAGGCTTATTTTGTCTCGTTAAGACTTCCTGGTGCTGACATGGTCCCTTGTGGTCCAAATGTTTTGCATGTAGCTCTTGCTGTGCCAGCCTTAGCATTCTCCCAGCTCTCCCCTGGTCTGCTCATCCACTGGGAGGCTAACACTATGCAAACATTATGAGAAAAATGGTGGCCTTATAGCCAGTACCAGTGTGAAACATTAACTGCTCCAAAGAAGACATTCCATACTGCGCCCCCCCCCCCCCCCCCAGCAGGACTTCAGCCAATGAGGGCTACTGATAGGGGAAGTGGGAGTGAGCATAGCCATTCCTTTTGGAGTGGGCCCTGCAGTGTAGGGCGCCCCCTACTGATCACAACTTTTTTTTTTATTACAAAACTTATAAATGAGATGTCTACTCCAAACCATTTTATAATGATTTTAGTTAAAATATTATAATATATAATAAATAATAATATATTGTAAATATTGTAGATTGATGCACCAGTGTGATACCTCCCCTCCCCTGCATCAGTTAATTTTACTCAGAGCACTCCTGCCCTCACTCTGATTGGCAAGTTTTACAGCTGGCACCCCATGCTTTGATTAGCATTTTATTCTCTTTTGACGCCAAAAAAAAGCTCAAACAGCCCCCTACCCACGTCAGCTTAGGACCCTGGAGAAGTTGGTCCCCCCCGCTTCCCCCCATTCCCAAGTCAGGAGGCTCCATTCAGTGTTCTGCCACAAGCAAAGCAATGTAATACAAATTTAAATATACTGCCATTAAATCTTTGGCGCGTAAATATGTTTGCAACATTTTTTGAAACACACTAGTTTCTAGGAATGAGACTATGGCTTAGAAGATTTTCGGTTCTAATCTTGTGCAGAATAGCCACATTTTTGTGGGGCCCTTGGGCAGGGTTCCTAACCCTCTGAAGAATGCTCCCGGGGTGCTGGAAGAGTGGCTGCACCTCAGACCTTAAGCTTTGCTTTCACCTCGATATGTGTGTGTGTCTTAAAAGGAAGAGAAAGACATGATGTGGAAAACTAACACACTTCAGTTAAGCTGTTCTTGTGCAAATGGCAAATAAAGAATTCAGAAAACTGACCTTAGATTTCATTCATCATTTCAAGTAACACAGTTAAAACTATAACATAGTTGTACCATACATTTGCTATGTAAAACTGCAATGTGTCAAGAGGAGATTTTTTCCCTTATGTAAAATGACACAGAAGACATTAAATTCCCTATCATGGGAAATTATTTCAGCAGGTAAACGCTCATTACAGATTACATTACAGATAGCGATCAAACTGGATAAATGAATAAATAAACGTCAAACACTTTGCACGCATGCAAATCACCCACCCTCCAGAGGGTTAAAATAATTAGTTCCATGTGGAAAAAATTTATTCTTTCAACAAGCCAGCAAGAATCTAATTTCCCATGTACTTACACAGAGGTGCAATTTAGCATGCTAATGAATTTCTGTAGTACAACAGACTAAGTTTTGCTGTTTTTAATCTGAAAGATGGCTGAAACTGGCATTAGTGCTGTGCTGGCAATCAAATATGAAGTATAACAACAGGAACATTATTATTATTATTATGATTATTATTGTTATTATTATATAATAAAACTTCTACTACTAGTACTATTATTACTTTATCATCATTAATACTTCTATTATTGTTATTATTGTTATTTCATTTTCATGTTCATACCATATTATTATAATAACTGCTCAAAAATGACTGATTTTCTAATTTTTCAGATAATTGCCTGTGTCTGCACATGCATTAACAAACAATATTCACTAGGTGGTGGTGTTTGTTTCTGCAAATACAAATAATAAATAATTTCTTATATTTAGTATTTTCATTATATCATTTTTTAGGATGAATTACATCCTTTTCACATAGCACAACAATTTGTTTTAATGCTGATTTATTTTCATGATTTTTTATTTTAACAGAAACTGATGATGTGTGGACAAATTCACCACTGTACCTTTAAAAGGAGGACTCAGGAGGCCACTCCTCCATTCTCTTTCTCACCCTCAGGGTGACATCACCGTGGCTTCCCCAGCCGTTAGACTAATGATGCAGGGAGCTGAGCAGTACTGATTTTTTTTCTCTCTTCCCAACGTGGATGTCAGTCTATCTCACTCTGCACTGTCTCTCTCACTGGTGCTCTGGCTGAGAATCGGGAAACCTGGGAATCAGATTCTCTTCTCTTTTACCCTCTGCTCTCTTTTTCTCTCATTTTTTCTCTATTCTAGCAGGGATGTAGTACTCTCTTCTCCACATTAACTTCAGCAACTCTTTGGCTGTCTGACTTGCTTTTACTGGCTGTCCAGGTTTTTTTTTATTTCTTTTTTTTTTATCCCTTTGCTGCATTGGTTCTGCATTGGTTCTGCATTGGTTCTACATTCGTTCTGCTTGGTTTTCTGACTGATTTTCAGGGACTATGGCCCTGAGGGAGAGCGTCCTGCCCATCAGCGAGGTGTCGGTCCCCTTCCCTGAGGTGGTGGAGCTCAACGTTGGAGGCCAGGTGTACGTCACCAAGCACTCAACGCTGGTCAGCATGCCAGATACCACGCTGCACGCCATGTTCGCCCGCCGCCCCCTCCGCGACCTGCCGCGTGACAACCGCGGCCGGTTCTTCATTGACCGCGATGGTTTCCTCTTCCGCTACGTGTTGGACTTCCTGCGTGACCGGCAGCTGGTTCTTCCTGAGCACTTCCCCGAGAAGGAGCGGCTCCTGCGGGAGGCCGAGCACTTCCAGCTTGCGGAACTCCTCCGGCTATTGGGGCCACGTGTGGCCAAACAGAACTCCGGCAACGATGAGGGCTGCCAGAGCGACATCGAGGAGAGCTCGCAGGGCAGCGACCTGGTTCGGAGCACCTTGGACAAACGCTCAGGTTTCATCACCCTTGGCTACCGCGGCTCCTACACCACGGTGCGTGACAACCAGGCCGACGCCAAGTTCCGACGCGTGGCACGGATCATGGTCTGCGGCCGCATCGCCCTGGCCAAGGAGGTCTTCGGAGAAACGCTCAATGAGAGTCGGGACCCTGACCGGCCCCCAGAGAAGTACACCTCCCGCTTCTACTTGAAGTTCACTTACCTGGAGCAGGCCTTCGACCGCCTCTCAGAGGCTGGGTTCCACATGGTGGCCTGCAACTCCACTGGGACAGCCGCCTTCATCAACCAGTATAGGGATGATAAAATCTGGAGCAGCTACACAGAGTACATCTTCTTCAGTAAGTGAAGAAAGGTCCTCCAGTATTTGACAGCTACATGCATAAATCACACTTTGATTTACTCAGTGTGTGTGGGATGCTGGACGTCTGAATGGGTGATTTCATTTATAAAACATTGCATTGGTCGTTGGTCCTTAATAATAATAGGGTAATAGGGCTGGTCACTGGAGGCCTATTAATTGGCTGCATTATGCAGACATAGAAACAGGGCTGAACTGGGATTAAAAATTGACCCTGGACTTTGGAGTCCCCATGATTAATTCTGCTGCCCCACATATCCATCGGCCCACGAGGAAAATGCCTGGTGTGCCTGATGGGTGGCACAGCCCTGCATAGAAACATTGAACTATTATGTAGCATTTCTCAGTTATGTTTTCTACAGCTTGTGAAAAAGGTTGGTGAGATATATAGCAGAGCACTTGGTGTTGCCCTAGTGTTACCGCTGCAGGCATTTAGCAGACCCCTTTGCTGGACTCCTTTCATTGCTTTGTGCTATGAAAGCTTCGGCTAGAGAGAGGAAGCTTGGAAACTGCTGAGAACACCCCCACTGAGTACCTTCAATGTGTCACTCTGGCACTGTCTTACTGAATTGACATATTGCAGCCTTGCCGATTCAGGAATACACAGAGAAGCAGGAATAGAGGGAGGGAGAGAGAGAAAGAAATATAGAATTCACGCAAAGTATCCAGATTATGGCAGAATAAATTACCAATGAAGGGAAGTCTCAGCATGGGAAGTCTGAGATTTTAGCATCTAAACAGAAAGTTGAGTTAAGCTTTCTGTAGGTGGGCTTTGAACGTGGCAGGCAGTAAATGAGACGCAGGCTCAGCGAAGACACCTGCTGTTGCTGTTTTTCACCTGAGCGATATTTCGAGTGGGGCGGTTAATTTGGCAGTACACTTCAGAGAACTTAAATATTGCTTAACTAGGATAATCCTGATCTAGCGAGGTCTAAGATTTGAAACCCAATTTTGGATATTTGGAAAGTAGAGTTGATATACAGCTATGCATTAGATATGGTATAAAATATATCTAGTACTGCCTCTACAGTGCTGGAGCTCTGCAATTCATGCAGTTAGTCACACTGACATGTAAATTCAGTGTCGAACTATTATCTGATCTAAAGTACTTACTGTGTAAACTTTTTTTTAGAATTATGTAGCATTTATTAGCCTGCGTAATATGCACAAAATGACCACTGACTGTAGATCTGATATACTGAGATAATAGAATTTATTAATTAGCCTTTCAAAATAAAATAAATAAAATCACTTTATTAACAGTTTCTTTTAGGAATTGTTTGACAATTAATGCACAGCATTAAGTTATGTTCCTATGGAATGTTCCAGAGTCTGATATGCACAAATGAACAACAATCAGTCCTGTAAATGACTACCGTTTGGTAATTGCTGAACTGGTTCCTAAGCTGAACATGCTTGCCACGGGGGGGGGTAGGGGGGGCTTCTAGGCCGTTATCTATCCTGCTCACAGATAGGCAGGTGTGAGCGGAGTGCATCCTCATTTTCTCTTTTTTTCTCTCTCTATAGCTAATCTTCTCCTCACTCGTCCCCCCCCCCGCCAGTTTCACTCTCACTTCTCTTCTTATCATCACCCGTTCATGCGCTTCCTCCATCCTTCATTTCTCTCTGCTTCCTCCTGCTTTTCAGCTAACGCATTCCACAGTTTTTATGCTTTGAAAAGCCCCTTTCCCACCCTTCCTTATCATTTCCTTGTCTAGTCCTAAATCTGCTTCTGACCGAAATTCCTGAGATTCTCATTTTGCCTCATCCCCTTTACGTTTTCTGTCGTCTTCCTCCTCTTTTCACCACGGTCTGTCATGCCATCCTAGCCTCCGCACTAGCTGTGGTGTGTGTTTCAGGGGAGTGTCTCTCTGTCATGCCAAGACCCTGTTTCACACACCACTGACCACCGACTCATGTGAACAAAGGGTTCATTTGTGAAAAGACAGTCTCAACATTGCCTGGAGCACTTGCATAACAACGATAAACTGCCATCTCTGGAGTGGGAAATGTATAACCAAATTGTATATAAACACGTAGAGAGAAATGGCTCTATTTTCTTTCAGTACTGTGGATAGAAGGTACAAAACTTTCTGGATGTTAACCTGAGGTGTACAATGAATCTGTACATGCAAATTTGCAATTATTACATTGTGGGGACCAGATTACCACACAATATAAGAAAATAAACCTGTAAATCTTTACCTTGTGGGCAATATATATATATAATATATGGACTGTGCGGATTTACAGTTTAAAAAAACCAACACTGTGAAGAATTTGGCTAAGATCTACTTTGGTTTTCAGGCAAATCTTTTTATTCCAGAAAAGCTCCTTTAACATGCAAAGTGAAAACAGATCCTTTCAAAGCACTAACATCAGCCTGCCTCCAGTAATGAACTTCTCAGAAAGCATGCTGCACAGTTACCCTTTACGCAGAATCAATCCTTAATCAATATGCAAGCATCCTACAGCAGCCATCTATCACAGTGTACTCATTAGCTGTGGGAGTGTCTCAGGTGAGGTGTTAATGAATTGCAGTGATGGATATCTTTGCAATTGCATTTCTGGTCAAAATGTTCAATCTATAGAGAAATGCAGACCATTTTTCAGGTCCCCACAAAGATCTGTGACTGCAATCAAAAATTCTGAAAGTCTCGTATTTTGTTTGGTTACTTATGGTTTAAGATAAGGCTGGGTAGGACTTAAGGTTGTCATGTTGAGATTAGCGTTCCCCACAGAAATGAATGGAGTGTCCCCACAAAGATATAATTACAAACGTGTGTGTGTGTTAAAATCAGTAGTAAAGTGTGGTAAAATCTGAAACTTCCTTACTTTTTTTAGGTCCCCATTCGGATAACTGCAATTTTATAAAAATCTGTGAATGCAATCAAAAAATATAAACTGCAAAAAGTATTGCTTTTGGGTCGGTTACTTATGGTTAAGGTTAGGGCTGGGTATGGGTTAAGGGTGCCGTGATTGGGATTAGGGTTTTTGCCATAGAAATGAATTGATATGAATGGATAGGTGCACAGGTCTGGGTGTGTGTGTGTTTGAATGAGTGTGTGTGAATGGGAGGGCAGCAAGTCCAATGATCTACCAGGGAATGAAGTGATCCCAGTCTTTGCCTTCTCCTGTTGAAGGGGGGGGGGGGGATGGTATAGTGATTCAAGATGGCATAATGTCATTCCTCACTTAGAGTTCTTCTGAAACATCCTCTGACTGACATGGAAAACTATCTGCTGACAGTCTAACAGAATAGATAATATGCCAGTAAATAAATAATAGATTTAAATAATAAAAAAAAACATCAGAGGGCTTTTTCAGATTACTTCCATTATGCATGCAACTTCATTTTCACATGAACGGAGGCTCAGGTTATTTTTCATACATAATGCATATAATTTTCCTATTGGTCAGTTCACTCCCCTCCACCATCCAAGTGTGTTCTCTGTAATTCATACAATATTCATCAGCCAATGTGTTTATATATTATTTAACGATTTCTTCTGTCTTTAGCTTCTGTCTTTATCTAGCAGAAGATTGTAGCTGATGTTACTTTACAATTTGCAATGAAAAATAAGATTAGAAAAAAAATAATCCATAAAACATTTTTTGTTGGTTTTGTGTCAACCTATGAAACACACTGAAAAGTAATTCACAGTTGTACAGTACATACAATATTTATATGCAAAAACAACTAACCTGCTTAAGAAATATTTAGTTTTAATCCTATTAGGATTGCGAAAAAAAAAAAACAGAGTTTAATCAGCTATTACCAGCTACTGTGCGTAAAGAGAAACACATCTCTCTGTTTTTACATAGATAATTTTGGGGGAATGGAGGGAGCTGGGATTTTGAAATGTTCCAGTGGTGTTTTGTTGAATTTGTTATTCATGAAGGCGGCTGACTGACAGTAGGCCTGACTATGTCATACACATTATATAAGCAACGCACAGTAACAGTATTTTTAACCTAACGGATGGATGCTATTCACCATTGCACTTCTAATTGCAGCAGGCACTGCTGCCTCATAGTCAGTGTGGGTTCAAATCTGGCCTCAGCTCCGTGTGAGTGGCATGGGTACATTTCCTCTAGTGTGTGTGTGTGTGGGTTTTTTTTCTGGTTGTTCTGGGTTCCTCATACAGTAAAATCATGCACTTCAGGTAAATGGACATTATGTACAGGGTAAACAGTGCCTTACGTACCACTGCGCCCTCCACTGGCTAAGTAGCTCTTGTAAATTGATGAATTTCTTGAGAAAAAGTGAGATATAAAGCAGTATATAACACAGCATATAACACAAAGCCTAATGTATACAAGACATTTAAATGCTGGGGCTGTTACTCACCATCTGAGTCAGTCACAGCAAACTACTTCTGACCTTTGACCTTGATCAGAAAATATGACTGTCTACATATAAACCATCTGAATTTAACCTTGGAAATTCACCTCATCACAATATACCTGAAAAGCATTATGATAAACTAGGCATCATTGAACCGCATGTTCAAAGCATAGAGAAGAGAAAGTGTTTTGCATCTGTAAAATGAATCAATCTCGAATGATTGAGCAGTAAGAACAAAGTAATATGCACAGCTGGAATAAAGGTAAATTCAGTAATTTAACCATCATGTCTGAGAACAACTGCAGTGAGAAATAGCAAGTCTTTGACAGCTGTCACAATAGGTGATTTCAAACATTTTCTATTGTTTGTCTGGGGTTTTATTGACAGTCTTTAAAAAGGAATATCTTTTGATAGGTATTATTGATTTTCCTGCATAAAATTACATTTAAATTATAAAAGGGACTAAGGGCAATGTTAAAATCTGGGTGATGATTGATTTCAGAGGAACACCAGTTATTGCATTGATCTGAAGATTATTTAGCTACCTGGAAACACACTGAAAAACTCTTTCGGTTTAGTAGTTTTGTGTGTTTTTTCCTCTCTTCTTTTTACATCACTGTGAAAGCTCTCTGGTTATGTACTCTCTTCTAATCCAAATTTCTTCGAGTCATGGTCTCCTAAGTAGGGATCGAAATCCAAAAATACAAGCTTATTTTGTTTCCTCTTTTCGACACAATTTTCATCATTTAGCTGCTTTAATTTAATTGATCCTTGCAAAAGTGACAATAAAAATTTCTTATCATTTCACAACAGCGGTCCACAGTTTCTCTGTAGCTACAGTCAAGGCGATCTCCATCTCATGTTTAACATTTGTTGTAAAGTTACAAGATAGCACAGTAGCTTCTGATCTTATGGGGTTGTCATTTTAAATATGACATCAGCTATTTGTGATTGTTTTGGTTTTGTTTTTTTTCCTCTGTAGTCTAAAGAGGAGCATTTGGTGATTAAACCTGTTCTCCTTTCTATATGTATTGTTTTGTGTTTAAATTTTCTTGGAAGTGCTCTTGGCCCATCTATGCTGTCCCATCTACATCCTTAAATGCACACTGACCCCAACTAGATGATCGAAAAAGGTGAATGCATATTTTTAAGCCTTACATGATTGCACCATATGACCATTAAGCCCCTTACATTTTGGATTTTTTACTTCGGCGGCTCTCAAACACTCATCTCCTGGGGGAGTCACAGCCCTGGGTAAGGACCTCTGCTCTGTTATGTTCTTTCAGACTTTTTTTGTTTGCATGCAAAAGCCACTGGACTTGGCAGACAGAACCCTGTGACATTGGAATTAATAAGGGGCTTGGTTTTTATTTTATGGTCCTCTTCTGGTAGAGGGGAGGTAGAAATGGAGACACATGCTGCTTGGCTGACTTTCTCACCGTGAAAAGCTGCCAGTCTCTGGCTACTTGGATTGAAGCTAAACAGAATACAACCTATGGGCACCAAATCACCTTGACTCCATGCAATTTTGCCTTTTTTTTACTATTTTAAAATGATGATGAGACTATACATTATGCATATTTCATGACTTTTATATCAGGTCCACCAAAACTTTGGTAGTAATATGCTGTGAAAATAAGTAGATAGAAAATGTAATTTTAAGAATAAGTAGATAGAAAATAATGTAATTTTAAAAAGAAGTAGATAAAAAATGTAATTTTAAAAATAGATTATAACCTCTCAGCACTTTTGCTCAAATCAAGATTCACATAAAAAAAAATTAATGAATCTCCAGAAGCCATAAATCATACTTTGCACCATATAATTGATTTGGAGATAAATTACCATTTTACCATTGATTTTTTTGTAGCTTTCACTATGGGTCTTTACTGGATTATAGTTTTCCTGACTTTTACCCACAGACCTGTTTGCCAAGGGAGGCCCTTGCAGGAGCTTGATAGGATTTCAATCATTTGAAAAAGGGATAATGAAAATTAATCTCCACAAACTGCAGTATTTTCACCGCAATGTAGATAATGGACACTGACTGTGCAGTAAAGAAAACATTAAACGATCATAACCTGTGTGAGCTGCTGAAAATCAAACACGGAGAAGTTATATTATTCAAATATAAATTGAGCCAGTATAACAGACAGGGTCTGTTCACAGTCGTGTCTGCAGGAGCCTTGTGACGATCCTTCTAAACCCTCACTAGACAGGAAGACAGAAGAACTTATCGCTGAAAGCCAGCACCAATTGCGTAAGATTTTCCAAGCAAATCCAAATCCTCCCCTGTTATTTCATAAAACCTTCCACGAGATGCAGACGGCAGATTAGAAACATGGCCGTGGAAGTCAATGAGTTGACCAAACTGTTCAAACTTTTAGTATTGCAATCATGCATTTGTAAATAAATCGTTGCTGAGTTCACTCACGGGCATTTCCTGCTGCAGACCATGGAGGAATGTTGCTGAAGCATCCAATTAGAAGACAGGACTCTGGGACCACTTTCACTTGCTAACGTGTGTGTCTCAGTGACATGGTTAGATGAGCACAGGCCCCGATAATGCAGAGAGCTCTGTCATACACAGCAATGCCAAAGTATACAATAGACCACAGGGCAGATTAGCTGAAAAGAAGCTATTTGGAATTATAAAGATTACTCTCTGGTCTTAAAGAGCTATTCAACACTTTTCTACTGGCTGAGCAGTATGGAACAATATGAAAAGCCATGAAGAGGATCAGGTATTGTTATCCAGCTCAAATCAGAATGAGTCAGATTTTATGCACTGAAATCAAAGCCCACTTCTGGAAACCCAGTGGGAGATTGGCCACTTTTGGTCTCTGAGCTCAGACTCCTCCACTTGGTGACTAGTATAAATAATGTTGGCGGAGAGACCTCTTCAGAGGCATTTTCTTTTCCTATGCCATACCAATTGCCTAACCAGCATCCTCCCCCTTAGCCAGTAAAAATTTGTCCTATTATTACTGCTTAGTTCAACATGATAGAACAGTATTTCTCAACCCAGCCCAAGGGGCCCCTCAGACAAGCCACATTTTAGCTCGCAAAAACACGAACTGTCTGGGGGTCCCTGAGGACCAGGTTGGGAAACATTGAACTAGACCCTGAATTAGCAACCAATAGAAATATCGGATGTCAAAGTGTCTTCATGACAGAAATGAACAGATGCCATACGGATGAAAATGTGGACTGTCTAGCAGGGAGCTGGGAGGGAGGAAAAACAAGATTTTTTCCAAGTGTTAAAACTCTTATTTAACATTCACCACCTGAAATCTCACCAGTGTGCCTCTTAGACACTTTCTTGTAACCTTGACCACTCAAATTGACAGCAATGGAGGAGATTTTGTGAAAATTCGCCAGGGTGTGGGCTGCAAGGGAGATAGGAGAAAGGAGAGACCCCATAAAGCTATGACATGGACTTTGCATCTGTGTGTGTGTGTGTGTGTGGGTCATCTATATATGACATGTTGGGCACCAAATGTTAGTCATATGCCATGTGCTACCTTCAACTGTCATGAAACAAAATTGTAATGCTTCAGAGCATCACACAGCAGAACAAAGAACCATTGGATAATAGACACTGAACAATAAATATTGTTGGGAGATAAATTGAGAAAAAAAAACAATACAATAGAGCAGGACACAAAGAAAACAACTGTCAGGAGATAACAGTCAGTGCAAATCGTGCAGGTAATCAGTGGTGCAGATACTGCACATGGAAAGCAGACTGTGCAGATAACAAAAATAACATTGGCCCCTCTAGTCACTGGTTTTAGCCATGGTATTTATTGTGTGCTGTAAAAACTTATAATTGTAAGATCATAAGATCTTACCATGAAACAATATGATGGTGATATGCACTAAGTGTAACGTGTGCATATATTACACCTTTATTGTTTATTGGGCAATTTTGCTCTAAATTTGAGTTGGACTGAGGCACAGTAGATGCATAGATCTCCAAGCCACATGGAACAGATTTCCAATTCAAGTCACTTTTTCGTTGCACATGTAAAATTAAGCACTTCCAACATAAAGCATATGGGATAACTGAACTGGGTACCAAGTGCTTTCCTCTATAGACCAATACGTTCAAGGGTGTTACAGCATTAAAAAGTAAATACTGTATGTTGGGAATGAAATTCCATATAAGCCATCATAGATTTGTGTTATACATACATCTTCCCCTATTTACCTATCACATATTAGCAAACTATATCTGACTTATCTACTTGACAAGTACTGGAAAATATAAGAGAATCTGAGTGTAATTTGAGTTATGTACGTAAACTAGTGTGTTGCTTAAGCCAGTTAAGAATTTGCCTGTTCTTTGTTCACTGGGAACATTAACAACAGTGAAAATTCATGGCAAGGCTTTACTGGGTACAGATTAGCAACAATTGACTCTTAATTTCTGAAAATGGACTCATAATGACATTTCAAATCATGTCCCAGAACAGATAATAAAAATAGAGGGTGTTTATGTTCCAATTATTATAGTGCAGAAGGAAATGTTCTTGCCAGTTTTGGAAGGATTATAATTGCAAATGACCTCCCTGTTGAATTCATGGAAGCAGCTGACTGCAATGTGTCTAATTTGGCAGTCATGACACTTGTTTAATTGATGTAGAATTTAGGAATCTGGAATCCAGTAAATAACTGTTCTGGTTTAAAAACAGCTGACAAGGGAGGTGGAATTTTCATTAATCAGGCCAGTAGATGGAGATAGTAAAATGTCCTGATTACCATCAAGTCTTGGATCCATCACCCATCACCCATCCATCCATCAGGCTGTTTATCCAGAAGAATGTTGTAGGGCATGGCATGTCATACAGCTAAACTGACCTCTGCAAAATTAAATAAAAATTCACATACTGTAAATATACACTTCAGACTCTAAATTACTTCTTGTATAAACTGGCTTTTCTTGGAAAATGCCACTTTTTATATTTTCTGTTTTTTATTACTTCAAGTTTCCAAGTTATTTCAAGTATTGTATACAGCATAACACCATGGCACATCCATGGAACAAACGCGTTCTGCCATGGATGGCTCACTGGCTAGTGCTGTGGACCCAAACCTCTATGGCTAGGGGTTTGATTTCTGCAAATGCATCTATTTGTTGAGTTTTACCGTTCACTGTGGATTTCCTCTGCCTCCTCTGACTTAGAGGAAAAACAGTACTTATATTATTTTGCAATATGTTTGAAAGTAGCATGATTATTTCAACTAAACATTTTATGTTTTTTATTTTACTAAACAAATCCAATATCATCTAGATGAAATTCACATAGATGGATATACAAGCTTAAAGGCTTGTTATTACTTTATGTGTCCGCGTAGCTCCAAGAGTCTGCAATGGTCAACTGATGCGATTTTCATCATCAACCATGACTGCGTGGTCAACTGAACCCCAAAAGTATGCCTCCAGATTTTTGCATCTGTGCTGACCTGTGAAGTGGAAAACGCTGGGAGCGCACATAAAAATTGTAACGGTTCACTCTACTGTAAGTTGCTTGGGATAAAAGTTTCAGAAAAATTAACAAAATGTAAATGTAAACAGGAGTATTTGAGGGATTGCGTTCATTTACCTCTGTTTGTAGGTTTAACAGAACTGGATGCATGCCTATTGTTCATAACCACATCAACAATTCAGTTTCAAAGTATCAACGAATATAAAGGAGCCTTAAGTACTGTATGTGAACCACAACAGTCGAGTAAGTGGGCATTGTTTTTTGCACTTTCATGTTTTTCCTTTGTTCTTATGTGTGTGTGTATGTGTGGGGGGGGGGGGTGTGTTCATTGACTCATTATTATCCATTATCACAATATATATATTTTTTTTTTACATTTTACATTTGATCGAGGTATCACCTAGTTCTAATTTGCACGTTGTATCTCTATTCTTTTCTTAATTACTTCATTAAATCTGTCATTTAATTCTTAGTGCAAATTAAGTGACTAACTGTCATTGTTGATACACACAGTGAACAAACACAACAATGAAATTTGTCCTCTGTATTTAACCCATGTATGACATAGCAGTGGGTGGCTAATTGAGCACCCAAGAAGCAGTATCTTGCTTAGTGTAACTCAGCGTTATCAAGCCAGTCAGGGAATCAAACCAGCAACCTTTCAATCACAAGTGAGAGTCCCTAACCAGGAGGCTACCACTACCTTGTGATGTGGAGGGCTAATTAGCTATAAAATTAACCTCACTCATTATACCCTAAGAATTCTGTGACACTTGAGATCCTGTAAGTGAGTTCATCTATATGAAGAATGAGAAAAACATAAAACATAAAAGAAAGTTATTCTGAGCTCCCATCACACCACCCCAGTCCCCATATTCTTTCCAGCGATCTCCAACACCAGAATACTAAGTGGACAACTTGGGTTCCTGATTGTGTACACCTGTAGAGTATCACCAAGCAAATATTTAACGTCTTGAGACTCTCACCATAGTTTTGTCTCTATTCCCCCAGTTATTGGTTGAGGTTCTGATATGCTTTTAGATTCCCTAGAGTATGACTGTTGGCTTTATTTCTCATCATACAACTCACTTGAAGTGATGTAAGCTTCTGCTTACCTGTGCTGCTTTAGTGTGTGTCACAATATTCCTAGAGGAAATGGGCTAGGTAGCTCTGCATGGTGTTGACTAGGATGTTTGAAGACTATATTGCTAAACCTCTAGTTAGAACTGAAGGCACTGAGGTTTTATTGTGGAGATGTTCTCTTGGGAGTGCAGCTTTCCACTGAGGGTGATGGTCCTGAGCTTCTTCCTGGATGAGATGCAGAAATTCCATATTGGTGGAAACAGTGATTAACTTTCCCTGGCCGGAGAAGATTATCAATAGACAGCTGTTTCCAGCCTTCTAACATTGTTGAATCAGAAATCAATTTAATCTCTTCCTCTTTTACCTATTCTGAATGTTTAACTTTGATGTCACTCCTGGTTGCCTTCGTTCAGAGTGGCCTGAAGGGCAATGGAACAAGGTGTCAGGTGACTTGGAAATTCAGCGCTTTTAAGTAAGTTGCTTTTCTGAAGAAAGGGGTAAATCTATAACTGTCAAGATTTATAACTGAGGGCATCATGCTCTGTGTGGATATTTCGCAATATAGCCATCATTGATCCAGAATGTAATCTTTAAAACATTTCAGATGTAGCTCAAACACTTGACAAACGAGCAACAACTCCCACATGGCTGTCAGTGTGATGAATGTTGTGATGGCTCCAGGATTCTGAGAAGTTTACCACTCCCCACAGTCAATAAAACTTCATAGCCTCTGCCAGCTTATTGGCATTCAGGGTTCATGAGCTGCACCGTCCCACCTGATTCCACCTCCTCCTGAAGATAACAAATGACAGGCTTACTCTTGTTACCGTTGTGACCGTGTAGGTTGTCAATTTCCCATAGCTCACTGTAATTACATTTTGTTAAGATGTGCTGAAGGGTTAGGCTTCATGGACAGATAACAAATGATTTGTCCTTAAAAAAAAATCGCTAGCAAAGAAAGTTTTACATTAAAACAACTTTTCTAATCCCTGCTTTTTGTTTGGTCAGATAATAGTCATCTTTATTATTCAGTGTCTAGCTGCCTAAGAGTCCACAATAATTCTATTTACTTCATTTTATTTACATGCAATCTGTTCTAGATTGTCTTATTTACATGCAATCTGTTCTAATAAAGCTTTCAATTAATTGAAAGTAAGCTATTTAAATAGACATATGTTGTCAGTGCTGCTACCATTATTCATTTATAAAGCTAATTATTGAATGCTGGACTTGTAAATAATCCATGATAAAAAAGTATATGGTTATTTAAAAGCAAATGAAAACGGTTACTGGATACTATAATAAATGTATGGGACAACAGGAGAATTTAATATTTACACATATTTTATGCAGAAGTGCAGAAAAATAATAGTGTAGGGTATGAATGAAAGTGTCAGCTCAAGAAAGTGACAAATAATGTAAGATTATGGTCTAGGCTTGGGTGACCCTGAATCGAGTAAGTGCCCCTTCTTTCGGCATAGAAATGGCTCCAGGCCTCTCGGGGCAGGCCAGTGCATGGAAAGGGTAGCCAGCATGCCCTGACTAAGCCAGGAAACAAGCCTCATTTTAAAGTCACTGAAAATTACTAATAGATACCACAATGCAGGGCTGTGTGTGAGGAATTTAAAACCTAAGTCTCAACCAGTGTTAATTTTGGCAAGAGTTTTTACTTTAGTTTTAATCTTAGTCACGTACTGAAAACTGTAATTGGATTAAAGTCACATTTTAGTCTTTTCTTTTTGTTTTGTTTTGGTTAAG
>JAODKM010000140.1:0-18149 GCA_026780845.1 Petrocephalus sullivani
CCCCCCCCCCCCCCCCCCCCCCCAAAAAACACGGGCCCATAAGGGCAGAACTACAGACTGCATACTGTTGACTGGCCATCGCGGAGAACCAATCCACGAAATAATTATGGAATCGGAGCTGATATAATTCCCTAAGCCTCCTATTGCTGTCGCGTGTTTGTTTTGAATACTCTTAATGCTATTGTCTAAATTTTATTCTGATGATGGACCAGGGGAAAGAGCAAATTAGTTAACAACATGCAGAACTGCAGAAAAGGAAAAAAAAAAACAAAAAAATGACACAATCGGAAAATAAAATGCAATTAAATCGTATGAGTGAATAACTTACCTCAGACCCCAGTGATGGGCCAAGAGCAGCCGTGTCTGATGATTATGATGTTTCGCCATACTGATGTACCATTGCCAAGTGAAGATCTGGACAGTGTGTAAAGCGGATGAAGTATTTCGATAATTATTCGGGCCAGTTATTAGCAAGTCTTGCCAGGCCTGCAGCTGTGGGGAAATAGGTGAATGGCCCACTCAGATTGGGGATGCCTGCTTTTGCTGTTCCTGGGAGCATACAGAGCCTTCAACCTACACATTAGTATGGTGACAGCGTCAGATGCCGTCCAGGGCTCCCAAAGAGCCTTTGTCTTCATTCTCCCATACTTCTACACAGCCTGGAACCTTTACCCAGCAGCAGATAATGACATAAATGTAAACTTTGTGCTTCAGAAAACTGACAGATCCTCAAACTAAAGCCAATTGCTGTGTGTTTGTGATTAACTTCACTCATACTTGAATGGCTACTATGTCAATTATTCCCACAACAATTCTCCCTGAAGTATTTAATGTCAGTTAATTGTAATTACGTCAGCAGTTAACCCAGTCTTCCTCAAACTTCTTTGTCTTGGGGCCCAGTCATGTCAGGCTTTGGAGCTGCAGAAGCACGGCTCCACGGACCAGCAGTAATCTTGCCACGGACTGGCGCCGGTCCGCGGCCCATAGTTTGAGGAACCAGGCCTTAGGATACTCGTTCGTAGCATGGAAGGTTGCGTTTGCTTATTTTTATGGGATCATGGAACTAATTAGTAAATGAACTGCGATCCGGTTCCATTGTCCATCAGGCATGGCGACCTTTTGCCACGGTGGCCGAGGTCTTCGAGAACGCTTGGGCCCGGGGAGAAATAAGGGGTAGACCCGAGCGTGCCTTCACCCCTACGGCCAGGCCCGCTCCGCATGTGCGCGCGTTCGGCAATTTTAAATAAAAAGAGAAAAAGAAAATGAGGAGCGTTTGTGCAGCCGCCTGTGCGCAGGGCTTGGAGATTAAGACCTGTTGCTGTGCCGCGAGGAGAAAAGATGGGGACGGATTAAGCCGGGAGCGCGAGCGGGAGGCAGGAACAGATGTGCACTGCATTGTCGTCGCACGCGGACGGGGAGAGGACCAGGTGCTGCCTTTGTCTCGGGCCAATTCTGTTCCCTCGCTCTCACTGACGCGGTCTGAGTCGCGTGTGCCCTCCCCCCGCCCCCCCCCCCACTTCTCTATATCGCTAGAAACACATTGTCCCTCCCTTGGATTGGAATCCTAAGCCGTCTGTCTCTTTTCTCTTGTCACAGGTGACTGTTGGAGGCCCCAGCTGGCAAGCTCTTGCCCGATTAGATCCATATGGTGGAGAGGACAGCAGAGGGCCGGGGGGAGGGGGGGCGGGGAGCCGTGGCCGCATGAGCAACCCTGCAGGAAAAAAAAAACACAAAAGTGGCGTTAACTCTTTAATGCCCACGGCTATGAGGACCTGCTGTAGGTCCTTAGAAACACCTGGGCCGAGTTCTAGGAAAGTGGGTGCACCAAAAGGGGGTCATCTATGGATCGAAACACCTAACTGAGGAGCAAATGTACAAAATTCACTCAGTCCATTTTTTCCATTGTATTTGAGATGAGACTTGTCATTGAGCTAAAGTTAGGCCTCACTTAAGTCCACAGAGGTCTTTTTGAAAACACATCCCATAGACTGAGAGTGAGTCTTGGAAATGTACTCTTCAGTTTCAAATGGCGCTGGTGTTATTGGATGAGAGTGAATTTATACAGGGGATTTATACGGGAACTTTCTGATGCTCGTTAGGCAGCATAGGGAAGCTGTCGGATAGCAGAGGGCTGAGATGCGATGCTCTGTGTTAATTTCCCTTGGAGTCATTGTTCCCTCTCCAACCAAGTCTCTCTAGGCCTGACCGGCATACTGGGGAGAGGAGGCCTGGGGGGGGGGTCATTCTGAGAAGTCTGCAGGTAGAAAATGAACAATGGTGGGGGAGGGGGCTCTTTGTGAATCCAACAACAGGAGGCACCGATGTTGTTTCGCAGCATCGTTCAGGAGCGCCGTACTTTGGCCCGGTAAAGCGCTCCAGAATTAGTTATAGAAATATAATGTTAGGGATTTTCCTAGTGCCGTTTTATGAATACGAATTTCGTGGTCCTTTCCATGTACTGATGTGTGTTAATGCGATGGCTGTTCAGTCTGTAATGATTTTTAATATCAGCTGCAAATGAATGTCAGAAATCTGATGGAGCCCGGAGTGCAATAAAGCAGTTTTATGGGCAGTGTAATTTAGGCCCATTCCTCCAGCAGTGGGGTCCGGTAGATAAGCGTCATGCTTGTTAGATCCGAGAGTGGGGTCGCTACCTCAGCCCAGCCTGCGATTTAACGGGTGCCTGCCACTTGGTTTGGCACCGGGGTGATGTCCCCCAACAAGTAGATTCTTGGTGACATTCTTCAGGGGCCAATCGTTGCTCTGGGTCTCAATCACAATCTGTTTAGACTGACCCTCGCAAAAGCGGTTAGTACGGTCCTCGTGTCTGTGTCATAGTCCGCACGGACGTCAGAGCGCCATCCATCGTTTACACGTTTGTCCGTTTTCTGCTGGGTGAATGAGCTACCCTGCCTGTGCTGACTGCTGCCACAGATTCGGGCTGGCGCCTGTCGCAGAATGCGGAGCGGGGCCTTTGTCACTCCTGGGAGCCTCTAGGGTGACATTCTGAGATAGGGAGACTGCAGGTTGACGCTGATGGTCTGAGAATGGATGCATTTAGCTTCTAATAATGGCTCCGTTTCCTGTCAGCTGACACAGGGCTTCCTGCTCGGCCCTTCATGCTGTGCAAGCTGTCGAGTTCACACTACAGAAAACGAGGGAACTGCTGTAAATGAAGATTTCCAAGCCAAAATGTCAGTCCTACACCAACTGCGTTGTTCTCACCAGTCATTAATAAATCAGCATTTTTGTTAGGTATTTCGGTTGAGTTTTGGAGAAAAGACATGGTTAGGAAAAAGTCCCCTCTGATTAGGAAAGAGGAATTTCTGAAGTCGGTGGGGATCTGATACTGTCCACAACACAAAATGGGGATGGTGGTGGCCTAGTGGTATGAGGCCTGGGTTATGGACCAAGAGGTCTCTGGTTCAGTTCCCACCCACCACCAGTAGGTCCTTGAGTAAGACCCTTAACCCCAAGTTCCTCCAAGGAGATTGTAATCCCTGTACTGTACTATACTGTAAGTCACTCTGGATAAGGGTGTCAGCTAAATGCCATAAATGTAAAAAAATGCTGAAATTTAACCACAGTGTTATTCAGAATCTCACCATAATCAGTGAAAATGTGGCATCCACCTTGATCTCATGTTCATCTGCCATGTGTTTATGAATCAGGAAGGGGCCCTCTGTCACACTTCCACTGCGCGATTTTGCATCCATCCGTCCTTCCTAACCACAGCCTGGTATGGGCGCTCGGCGAGCCTGGAGAATGCCCCAGGCAGCACAGGACACACGGCTGCTGACACGCAGCCCGTCGCAGGGCACCCCTCCCCGACGCTTCCGCTAATACCGCTGCGCCCGAGCGTCCTTTGCCTACTTTGACGACCCTATCTCCCCTCTATTGTCTCTCGTTCTCGTTTAACCGAAAAAGGTGACAGGTGGCCAGCAGAACAGTTAAGCAAATGCTGTTTAGACCAATATTTACTCTGGGTGGCTGTATGAAGAAAGAGGCTGGAGTGACGGGGGAAGTTTTTTTTTTTTTTTTTTACTGGTATTGACAGGCTTGAACCACTGGTGGTGTGTGTGTGTGTGTGTGTGTGTGGGGGGGGCTCATCCATTAGTCCATTAGCTAGGAGCACAGCAACCCCCTGGCAACTGTGCGCGTCAGTTTTTTCTCGAAAGCCGGAGCCTTTCATTTGCAGTGGCCCCGCACCGGCCCCAGACTCAGTTTCACTGTCAGCTTTGCTTTCATCCACCTCAGGATGTCGTGGGCCATTGGGTTGAAGTGCGTCATGTGTTCGCCACAGTGACTAGTGACGGGCTATGAAGTGGCGCCTGGCTTGTAAGTGACCTCAAACATGAGGGACTCGAGCAGAGACGCTCCTCAAGTCCCTGCCCGGCTCGTCTGTGCCGGTCAGGTCTCCGGGGCATCCAGATCCTCGGTCTCGTTTGTCTGCTATGCAATTCAAGCACAAAAGCGCGCTGGCGTCCATCTGCACAACCTTGCCGTCCCTTAAACGTGGCAGGTGGGGCGAGCGGAGCGGCGGCCCTTGGCTGACCCATTAAGAGGCACTGCTGGAGCCCCTCGGAAACTGCCAGAGCCAGCAAAGGCAAGGCATCTGGGGCTCAGGTGGCGAGGAGAGGGGAGGCGGAGCTGTCCGATAACGGGGTGCAGCCATGCGTGCTGCCACATGCCCATCGCCATGGCAGCGCCCGCGCGGGTTCCACTCCTCTGAGCGGCTCGGTGTGCGGATGCGAGCACCCCCGAGACGGAATGATGCCAAGGCGAGGGAGCACACTATTTCACAGTAATGATCTGTGCGCGATGTTGAACATGGTTCTAACTAACCAGGTTTTGCATCTTGCATCTTTTTATGTTGGATTTTCTCTAGGTCTTAAATCGTGTTACTTCTGAAGGAATGCAGCAATTATGTAGTTGGCTCTTAATCTGTAATGTGTTACCTAGATGATTACATTAATGGCACTTTTGATTTGATCAAATTCACTTTTAATTGATTTTGAATTGCTTACTTATTTTTTGTGTGTCATGTCTAATCAACATTTTTAAAGAACTGTTACTCCTCATTGTAGATTTGTTTCGTCTCCTCTGACTTTGAGTTATTAGGGCAGTTTTTTTTTTGTCTATGTTTATGCACAATGGCAAAACATCATTCAGGTTTCACAGCAATATGCTGTTTGAAATCTGCCACAGACGCTGTTTGAAAGCACAGACATGAATCAGTCACTAGAACTCTTCATCTACTCTGGAGTTTTCATGCGTGCTAGTAAGAAGATACTGGACACATTGCACTCAGTCAGTAGCTGAATTTAGCTCTCAGAAATGTGTTTTTGGCATACTCTGTTATTAAAATGTATCCTTTAGCGCGTCTTCTAATGGATCTTGGTATAGATCAAGGCTAGATGGCATCCGGTTAATTCAAGGAACGAGGCTTCCTATCCCATTTTCTTGCGTGTTAGATAATGAGCCTGCATTTTTGGGCGGAAAACACTGCGTTCTAGTATTGCTCCGGTTTTGGCGCCCGAACCGAGTGACTCAAGTCCGTCCTGTGTGTCTGATTTTTATTTTATTTGTTCGTTTTTTTTTTTCTTCTCCCCTCTGGATGAGACGGCTTTCTGATTGTTTCCTTTCCAGCATTTAACCGCCGCTTCGATCGGTTGCGAAAGCTGTGTCCGGGCCTGATTTTGTCTGGGATGAGGTCATGGAAGAAGCCGGGGAGGCCTTTGCGGGCACACGTGTGTGTGAGCTCTCCTGCATGGACCACGCGCTGCCCGTAGGCCGTCACATGGCTCATTCTGGGCTCGTCTCTTCCAGACCGAGACAAGAAGAGGCCTGCCATGCCTGGTTCTCCTGTGGATGTCAAAGCTCATTCCAGACCAGCGCCTTCCACTATGCCCCCCCTGCCCTCTGTCAACCCCAGCGGGCCCCGGCCTGTCTCCTTCCCCTCTGCCACACGTAAGTCCTGCCTCCCTACAAATTGCCCCTCCCGAATTGTGGAGTGCCAAATTATTGGAAGGGGTGACAAAATGATTCACTGACTGATGAAAGCTCGATAAGTTTTATTGGTAGCCATTTTATTAGTAGCAAGTTTTATCATTGGGGACCCCCCTCCCCCCAGCAAATTTAATCGTATGGAAAGGATTTGTGGGACTTGGCTAGTGTTTTTTGGGGGGAGTCTCCAGACGAACCTTTTGGGAACCACTGCATTTCCCATTGCAGCTTCAGGAGTGCTTTGACGATTCATAGTGACATCACCGCCACAGCGTCGCTAGACATAGTTTCATTTGAGTATTATTTATTTTCTCTTGTTTGTTTAACAATTAGAGCTCCTCGGCAGTCTTTGTGGGAAATGTGCTATATAAAACTGAATTTTATTAAAGCCAATAGGCGCAAATACTTAATCATGCAATATTAAGTTATACGATTGTGTAATTTGTTGTTGGGAACACATTGCTAGCAATGCGGCCAATCCCCAGACGAACGCTTATTCATTTCTTTCCTTAGTGACCAATGGGATTAATAACTCCCCGCCTACTTTGAATGCAGTTCCCTCCCCGCCCCAGCACTATAGCAACGGGCCGCCGTCGTCCTCCTCGTCTCTGGCCAACCAGCAGCTGCCCGCCACCTGCGGGGCGCGGCAGCTCAGCAAGCTGAAGCGTTTCCTGACGACGCTGCAGCAGTTCGGGAGTGACATCTCGCCGGAGATCGGGGAGAGCGTGCGCAGCTTGGTGCTGGCTCTGGTGGTGAGTCCTTGGGGGGGGCGGGGGGAGGCAGTATTTAAAGGGGAATTCCACCAATAATAAAAGATTTCTGTCACGTTTGGTTCAAAGCCAGGGAATGTCCTACATACCCGGGAAAATAGCAAAGATGTGAGCAGAGACGCCAGGCTGTTTCGATAAGTTTCACCCTCTTGCATCATCGGGAGTCATTTCTTTCTATTCTAGAGGTCTCCAGAGAATGAAATATGTGTAACCTCTCAGCATTTTTCTTCTGGCATTGTCTCTGGTCCTGAAATGTCCATTGACGTGCGTATCCTTTTCTAAAAACAACTATCTAGTGGTGTTAATGTTAAGGCCCAGTGTCTGAAACTCATTTTCTCCTGAATCCTGGGTGCCGTGAGAAAATTATACTTCTATATTTTCAGGAAAAAAACACTGTTTTGGGTAATTGTGGCACAGTGTATGGTGTCAGGTTTCGGAGGGATTCCCCTTCATGCCCGGGACACCCCGACTTTTTGGAGGGCTTTGCTAAGGCCCGGCCTGCTTTGTGTCTTTTACCTTCACAGAACTCCACTGTCACTATAGAGGAATTTCACTCCAGACTCCAGGAGGCAACTAACTTTCCCCTGCGGCCGTTTGTCATCCCCTTCCTAAAGGTACGGCCTTCCTGCTCCTGGGTTACTCTCAGGAATAATTGAAAGAAAAATATCCCCCACTTTCCCCGTTCTGTCCAACAGCCCAGTTTGATTATAATCCAAGATGTGGTCCATAAGATTTTTCATCAGTCTCATCTCATCTAAGCCTCAGAATCTTGTGTTTGTGGATTCTGTCCTCTGAAATCTGCCGGTGTCTCGATTTCGCATCGGCTCGAGACATGAATTTAGCTACAGCAAATTCTCGACTGAGAAGAGTAACCTTTTCAAAACGGCACGCTTTAACGCTTTTTAAAATGGCGCTGCTCATTATGTGTGTTCAAGGTCAAGCGGAACTTCTAGGTAGGCAGCTAATTTACAAGATTGCTGTAATAAAGTTTAATGTAAGAAACGTTTAGGCTAGTTAACGGGCAATTCACTTCACAGTTTAACGTGACATCTGGAGAATGTCACATTGTCCCCAGTCGGATGGGATGGCGTTTTTTTACAGCGGAGATAGTGAAACACAACAGTGAAGTTTAGACACTATGTTTTTATCGCATTTCCTGTTTGATCCACACTGGTGCCTTAAAACTTGCACCCCCTGCTGGATGGATGAGTGAAAGACACGTGGCAAACACTACCGGGCCTAAGCTAGCAGGGTGAAAAAGCAGGCCATAATAGTACAGGCGAGGGGCCTGTTTCTCATTACACAGAGTGCTTCCACACACCAGGCCCATCAGTACGGCTCCACGGTGCTGGGGCGCCTTACTCTGGCACTGGCCTTGTATGAGCAAAAAATCTGAACCATTTCAGTTCCCTCCTAGGCCCTGGGCCCGATCGGGTCAGTCTGGATTTCTGCCACCGCGATCCAAATGTCGTGAAACCCCAAACCGTTTATTAAGCGTCACGGTGTTGTAATTTCCCTGAAATGCAGAGAGCGAGAGGGACAGAGAGAAAAGATTAAGCTCTCGGTTACATTTACCAGATGCCATTTATGCAGGTCTGCAGACGCCACACTAAGAGGCTGTAGACCGCAGGCTGAGGCTGGGGGACCTGGCTTGGGGGTTCTGGCTGTGTTTCCCCCTCTTCCCCTCACCGTAATGCTGTCCATGCCTCCTGTTGTTTAGGCCAACCTGCCCCTCCTGCAGAGGGAGCTCTTGCACTGCGCCCGGGCAGCCAAGCAGACGCCGGCCCAGTACCTCTCCCAGCATGAGCACCTGCTGCTCAGCACCACGCTGGCATCGCCGTCCGACTCCTCCGAGCTGCTCCTGGAGCCCGGCGAGAACGCCAAGAGACACAGCCCCAGCACGTAAGCCCCCCCCCCCCCAGCCCACTGGGCGTTAGGCTTTTCCAGCATCCGGATGCAATCGCCGCCCCATACCCCAAACATCCAGACCAATAAAAAACACTAATACCAATAATAAAATACTACCAGTCTAGTGTACTGAACCTGTGATAAGGAAATATTTTAAAAATCATGTTTTTTGGATTAAAGTTTCCTTTACACATATAATCTCCCACAATTAAAGGCAGCACTTAGATTTTGAACATTTGATTAGATCTGGAACATTTGATTGGGTTGCAGATGGTCTAATGTGTTTGTACCCCTGTCCGCAGGGCAAAAGAGAATGGTTTCCATGAGCGGCCCCCAGGTCCCCTGGAACCCCCAGCCAAGCGCATCTGCACCATCAGCCCCGCCCCCAGGCACAGCCCCGCCCACCCCGTGCCTTTGACTGGCCAGCTGCACCCGACACCCCCTCCTCTGCAGCATTACGCCCTGGAGGACATAGCCGTGCCACACCTGTACCGTGAGCCCCAGAGGCTCCTGGAGCTGCGGGACCTTAAGGACAGGCCCCGCCTCTCAGGTAACGCCCCCCCTCCCAGGAGTCACCAGGATGTACGGGGCAAACTCAATTCCTTTATTGTTACCATCTGAGTAGAGCGCTGTGCTAACAACGCAGAGGTCATGAGTTCAAATCCCAGAGAGCACACACAGAGTACTGTAAGTCGCTTCGTATAAAAGCATCGCATAAATGAATAAAATGTGAAAATGGAAACCACAGCTGTGAGTAACTTAGCCTGTGGTTTAAAACGGCTTTGATGTCACAGCCAGAGACACCTGTCTTAACAGAAAGATGTCTACTGATGGCCAGGCTATTGACAATGATTATGGTATAACTGGCACCATAATCCAGGGAGGTAGTGCTTTCAAGATCAGATGACTTGTTCATCTTAATGATGCATTTGGGGTGCCTTGGTCCTTGTTCCGCCTGGGATAGGGTTCTGGCGGCCGCCGACCCTGACCGGGGAACCTGGATAGGAGGTGGACGGGGGTAATGTGTGCTGTCAGTCGCTGCTTTGACCTGCTTCCTGTCAGCTTCTTCATCACCTGCAGGCACTGTGCTTTCCCGTCAGTGCTGTACCCAGAAATGCTGTTTCCAGTCTCAGGGAGGAGCTGTGCTCCTGCCCTTAAGGGCCTCTGACGGCTTGCTTGAAAGTCTGCACCTTTTTAAATGGGTCTGGCTTCTAAAAAATAGGCTGTCTTTGATTAAAGGCAGGGGGTGTGAGCTAGTGCCGACTCAAGGATTTGATCCCCTTCAAAGAAATACTGGATGCCCCACCACCCCCATGATTAAATTTGCTTAGCAGAGGGGCAGGGTCCCCCACAATCAAATTAGCCAAGCGTGGGGGGGGGGTACAGGACAAATTGCTATATGGTTTTAGATTATTTATTAGCGCTGGTTTGTAAGGGTTCAGCGTTGTGAATGTAGGTGATATAGGGCAATGTGGCGGGTGCGTGGGAACACTCAGGGGGAGCGGGGGGTGTATGGGGCCCACGCCTGTCAGCCTGACTGTCTCCCTGCCGGAATGCCAGTGCCCCAGACAGTCCAGCCGCACACCCACTCCTCTCTGTCAGCTCCGGGTCGGCAGGCAGAGAGAGTGGGGGATTTGGGGGAGGGGGTTTGGGGGGTGTGCTGACAGCTGGCTCCCAGATGTGAGCTGGAGTCTGGTGCCGGGGGTCTGGTTCTCATCACAGGCTTCTCCACTGGAGTGGGGCCCTGATGGAGGCCTGCTGTTGCGAGGCCACCATGTGGAGAGCCACATGACTCCATGCCAGCACAGGAAGGCACTCCAGTGCCCAGAAATGGAAAATCTTATTCACCACGCCTTCTGATGTGGGGGGAGGGGAGAGTGCAGAGTGATAGCTGGCACTCGGCACGTAAGAGACGTGGCCTAAAACGGGGGCACTTTTATACGATTTCGTCCACGCTGAGCCCTTCAGTAATTTAAACAACAATATGCTCAAATAACTTGAGATGTCCAGTTTCTCACCATTTAGGACCAGATGGAGAATTTCGGCTGCAAAGGAGACAGATTAATGATTTAGTTTTTCTTTCAGTTTCAGTTTCTCTTGGTTTAATGTGGGGCGACTCTCTGACCCGCTTTCCCAAACGTGACCCATAAAAGCCTGCGTCCCTTTCCCCACTATCTCAAAGTGGGGAACAGGATGTGAACAGGATGATTGAGGTCTTCACCACATGTGTGTGTGTGTGTGTGTGTGTGGATTATGTTTATATTACATTGTGGGGACCAAATGTCTCCCACCATGTGATTAACATTGCCTGATGGTCCCACAATGTCAATCAGGTAAATTTTTCAGGTACCCACAAAGATGTGAATGCAGTCAAAAAAGTTAAAATGCCAAAAGTCTCATATTTTTTTTGGTTATTTATGGTTAGGGTTACGGTTAGGATTAAGGGTAAGCGGTTAAGGATGTTGGGATTAGTTATCCCTATAGGAATGAATAGAGAGTCCCCATAAAGATGTAATTTCAAACGTGTGTGTGTGTGTGTGTGTGTGTGTGTGGGTTTGCATTTGCCACATTATGGGGATCACATGTCCCCACAATATTGTAAAACCTGTTACTTTTTAGCTTGCTTAGAGTCCCCAGAATATAAACCTCAATTTCATAAAATCAGTGAATGCAATCAAAAAACTAAAAGTCAAAAGTCCTTTATTTTGTTTGGTTACTTATGGCTAAAGTTAGGGCTGGGTAGGGGTTAAGGGTATCAGTTAGGGTTAGGGCTATGCCCATTGAAATGAATGGAGAGTCCCCACAATGATGCCGGTATATGAACTGCTTGTGCATGTGTGGTTTTAATCAGGCACCAATGGAGCCTTCCGCGAGGAGCCCGTGGACCACAGGCTGACGGAGAGAGAGTGGGCGGACGAGTGGCGACACCTCGATCACGTAAGAGCCGAGGGACAGACTGGGCTACCACGAAGAAAACATGATGCTCTGTTTGTTCAAATGTCCCATAGCCAAAGAGAAAAATGCTAAAGAGAGAATTAATATAGTGCAGCGTATAGTCTTAGCAAATGCTAAATAACGAATATATATACATTTATAAACAATTATAATATTTATAATATGCCCTACATAGTCATTTAAGATATACTTTATTGATCCCAGAGGGAAATTCATTTGCATACAGCAGCAAAGGAACAAGCACAGATGTAAACTCACAGGGCAAACAATTTTGTGGGATGATGCATAAAAAAACCCAGAGAAATAGGGAATGTTAACAGAGGGTGTATGGTTAATCGGCAAGGGAAAAATTCAGTTCTGTCGGTTAAAAGACAAAGACCCCTGAAGTCAGTCCGAATGGGATTGGGTCTAGTCTGCGTGGTCGTGTTTTAGCAGCACCAGCACTGGGTCGAGTTGCTTCTGACGCTCAGCGCTCTCCCACAGGTGCTGAACTGCATTGTGGACATGGTGGAGAAGACACGGCGCTCCGTCAGCGTGCTGAGGCGCTGCCAGGAGGCCGACCGCCAGGAGCTGCACTACTGGAGGAGGCGCTCCAGCGAGCAGGAGGAGGCGGGGAAAAGCGGCCCCAGCTTCCCCAAAGCCCACAGCCCGCGCCTGGGCGATGGAGGACAGGCCGGTGAGAGCCTGGCTCCTGGAGGGCTGCCCCTCTGCTGGGCTATACTCCAGCGTCATAGCAAACTAACAGTGATAACATTAGCCACACAGGCACAAGCAGCAAGCATAATTTAAATGTGCAGATAGTTTACAGGCTGTCTAGTCCTGTAAAATAGGTATAGAATCCTGTCCTTTGTGATCAATGAGCCAGGACCAAAAGCACCAGCATTTAAAGCAGGAATTAGTGAAATATTTTCTGAAAATAATGATTCAAAGTGGAGGAGTATTTCTTTTGTGTGTGTGTGTGACATTAAGAGGTTTTATGGGCTGAAGCTAATGTAGCCTAGTTCCTCGTTATTTTTCCTTTTTATGCTAATAATCAATTATTTTTATTATTGAGCATTGTTCGCCTACATTGTTCGCCTCGCTACTTATGAATGTTCATGTTTTTAAATCATTATTTAAAGCCCTGCTGCTCTCTGTTGACGGGGGGGTAGGAATAAGCGTCGTTATTTCCCCCGAAATGGATAAACTATAAGGAGTCTTAAAGCCCGACATCAGCCGCAGCTCAAATGGCAGCTCTGCCATACCCAATTCACCCCCCCCAGCCCCCAGGGGAGCGCGGGCGGTCCTGGCACGGCAGAGAGGGCTGGAGCACCCCTCATGGTACATGGTCGCGGCAGGTGCCAGTGAGTCCGATCCAGCTCGGGACAGAAGGCAGAGCTGTCGTCTCGCAAAACAAGCCCCGCTCCCCCGCTCCAAGCCATCTGCCAGGCTCCCCTGTCCAAGCGGGCCCGGTCCGCGGCCGTCACGTGCCGCCCGCCCACGGCTGCAGAGCCTCCTAAAAACGCTGCCTCTCTTTGCCCCGACAGAAAGCCAGAGGGACTTTGTGCTGCGGCCTGGCTCCGCGTATGTGCCGGACGAGATCTGGAGGAAAGCTGGTAAGATTGCGTTGGGGTTTGGGGGGTGTAGGAGGCTTCCTGGCCGCCTCCTTCTCTCTCGAGGGCCGGTCCGTCTGATCTGCGATCAGTCATCTGGTGGCCGGGGTGGAGCCGTAGCTCTAGAACGGCTTTAGATGGATAAGCGTTGGCCCGAGAGGCAGGAGGGCAGTGCCGGCACCGTGGGCCCGTGTGCAGAGCTGCTTCCGAGGGGCACCGCTGCCTGCCGCCACTTTAACCCATTCAGGTTTCCCCAGAAACCTGGCTCACACTCACAGGCACGGCCTCTTTAGTTCTGGCCAGATTCTGATGCTAATCTTTTCCAATTGTAGGAAACCTCACACTAATCACTTATGAATGTAAGTCGGACATAATACTGACAAGTGGAAATAAAGTATCTTAGCACTTGAGACTTTATTTCTACTCGTCAGTATTATTTACATTTAATTTAATCCTTCCATTTAAGTTGCACTTAAACAGTTTAGCCCCATTAGGTTTTACATAAACCCCCACCCACCCACGCACACTCACTTCCTAATCTGTAAATCTGTATCTTCATCTTCTTGGACAGGACCGCTATAGCGATTCAATAAAATATTAATTTGCAGTTGTGTCTACATGTGAGAGTGAAGGTTAATAATTAGCTTCCCAAACACTTGTCGATGGTTGACATGATGCTGTGTTACGGATAACCTTCTGTGAACCTGCAGTACTGCGGGGGGGGGGGGTATTCCCATGGTGGGACTGTAACAGCATCTCCCCCCCCCCCCGCACCACAGAGGAGGCCGTCAACGAAGTGAAGCGGCAGGCCATGGACGAGGTCCAGAAGGCCGTGGCCGAGGCGGAGCAGAAAGCCTTCGAGATGATCGCCGCAGAGAGGACCAAGATGGAGAGAACCCTCGCCGAGGCCAAGAAGAAGGCCACCGAGGACGCCTTCCAGGTCATCAACGAGCAGGAGGACTCCAGCGAGGTGACAGTCGCACACAAATGCCCACACTGTCACATGCAGGGGGAGTCACCCCGAAAAACATCCATCCCAGCAAGGGATGGCTTACCCGCGTAATAGGGCCAGTCTTTGATGATGTAATTAAACCAAAAGAAGACTTCAACACCGCCCCTTAAATGCTGCCCCTTGTCCAGACATTGGGAAATGAGGAAATGGTGCATTATTTGGCATTTGCACAAGGACAGGTACATTGGAATGCTTCTCTTCAGATCACCCATCGTGCTCTCCTCAGAGAGACGCACACATACAGTTGAGAGCACAAGGTCAGACCATTTATCAGACACCCTTGGAGCATTTTGGGGGTGGGAGGAAGGGGTTAAGGGCCATTCTGCTGAGGCTCAAGTTAGAATCTCCCCCATTCTGCTACCTCTCCCAGACTTATGTTGCATGAAAATAGGGGTGAGGTTGCAGAACAATGCTCGTCTTGATCTCTCCTCAGTCTAATCTCAAGGACTTGGATGAAGCCTTACAAACATGCGTACATGCGCAGAATGAAATCCCTACTGACATGCCTCAGTAAGACAATAAGTGCAACAATGAATAATATCACAGTAACTGAATCCTCTACTTACACACCTTCATAAGAGAGTAACTCTGTGAGTTATTCACCTGAAGGTTTCCGATAACGGGGCAGTGTAACTCCACTGTTGAAATGCGACACGATGACAGTCTGGTGGGTTTCACTCTGCAGTGCTGCTGGAACTGCGGGCGCAAGGCCAGCGAGACGTGCAGCGGCTGCAACGCTGCGCGCTACTGCGGTTCCTTCTGCCAGCACAAGGACTGGGAGCGGCACCACCTTATCTGCAGCCCGGGTCTCCAGGCCCAGCCCAAGGCCCACTCCACCGCGGCCGCCAGAGCCACCGGGAAGGCTGACAGCGCCCCCGCGCCCAGCCCTGGCACGGAGAAGCTTCCGGTCACTTCCAGGTCCTCTACACCAACACCTATTCCTGCCCCTGAGACCAACGGACACTAACCCGAATCTGCACATTCGACAGGAGCTGACAAGGACATTCAGCTGTCCACCACTGTGGTCAAAAGGCTGAGAAGCTTAAATGGGTTCTGGATCCAGGATCCGGAAAATCCAATTTAAAAAAAGACTGATCCCTCTCAAGACCAGGGAGACGGACCCTCCATCCTCTCTTGGACAAATGGATGAGTTGGTATCTCTTTATCGCATCTGTGAAAAAAAAATCTAGATTCCGGGCAAACTGACACATGGGACTGATAATGGCACGAGGTTTGTCTAGTGGGTTTTTCACGTAAAAATCCTTCCGCATCTGAAGCTATAACATAAAGAACTTCCATCAGGATTTCCTTTCATATGGTCACTGCATATTCCACATATCGACTTTATTATGTGTATATAATGCTGAGAATTAAATAAATATACTGGATGCTGGCCTTATAATTGCATCTATATTGTCCATGCATATTCAATTGAAAATGATACAGAGTCTGTACTTATATTTCGAAATGATATTCTGCGTTTGACTGTTGTTCGTATCATGTCCTCAAAAAGTACCTTTGGTTTCCCCATATTCTGTGTTTTTAAATCAGTGATCACTTGGGAGATTGTTAACTGGACACACATACCTTAATGCTAAATATTATTCTTCAGAGATTGCTATTTTCAGGTATACAAAGTAAGTTTATGCCAACAAAATATTTTTTCTGTACCTGCATGTTGCCACACACATCAGAAATACGGAAACACAGTTACCTTATGTTAATGTTATGTGAAGTTATGTTCAGTTGTGCACAAAAGTGCTCACTGCTGGGAGTATGAAATGAGAATGATGTTTGACACAACTGGCCATGCTAAACATCGAAAGCACCGGGTCAGAATTTTTATTTTTAAAATGTGGTACCACTTTAAAGTTACTTTTTTTGTATTTTTCACAATTTTATTGATCTCAGGAGGATATTGTAAATTTGGTTTTGTTTATTTCACTGTTAAATAAAGATATAGAATGGCTTCTTTTGTTCTATATAACTTATTTTTAGATAAAATTTTAAAATAAATTGTTTGTTGGCGCCATTATGTTAGCATCAACACAGTAATACTGGCTATGTTCAGTTGCTACTTTAAACAAGCCTCTGAAACTAGCCTCTGAATACTTAAAAAGATTCATACCAGTATAGCTTTAATGCCATTTATGGTTTTGCTTTGAATGTTATTTTAGAACTGGAGCCAAGTATAATAATTATGATTAATTTAAATATTATCATAATTGGGTTGGTAAGGTAAATATTTCTGGCATGGACCTCTGGAGGTGTGGATTTGAAGGATGCCAGGGCTGTAGTACCTCTTATAAACTGCAGATGGCAGTGCAAGCAAGTGAACGATTAAGCTCACACAATAAAATAATGAGGACCCAAGATTATCCTGAATAATTTGTCCTTTACTGTATGGCCATCAGTGGCATTCCTCCAAAACGTGTCACCCAAGGAAACAATGGAAAAATTGGATATAATTTTGTAATTGTGCTTATACAGTTCTACAGTTTATAAGACTATATTAAACTATAACAAGGCAATAAACAGCAAAGAACAGAAATGTATGAAAATTAAATAATCATCCTGTATATTGGGTTATGATAAATGCCATATTGGCTTGGACCCTTGGCCTGGACGCCCATCCGCCCGCCTCAGTTTGTGCCAGGTGCTGTGCTGGCTGGTGCTGAGGCTGATCTTGTGCCCGGTCTAGTGGTGGCCGCCTCAGTTTGTGCCGGGTGCCGCGCGGGCTGCCTCTGTTTGTGCCGGGCGCAGGCCGCCTCCGTCACAATGGTAAGTATTACTTAAGCAATGGCATAGGATAGAGTTTGATATTGGGGTGGGGCACAGTTTTTTAGGAGGTATTTTGATGGATTATGATGATGTACACATTGCAAAACCTGGATACATAGGTGTGACGTTTAAGGAGATCCCACCATTTTAAACAGCTCACTGTTTTTAACCAAATTAATAAAATACTGGTAACACATAGAAAATGGGCCATGATATAGGCCTAAATATTTTAATCTTCTGTCTCAGTCCCGAACTATTGCTGCATTGAATGTTATGCACCATTAACTTATGGGACTTTTGCAAGCTGTCAGGGACTTGTTAAAGTTTCCTTTAAATATTTATTTTTCGTTATTCTTCAGGAGACAAGCCAATTAGTATTGATTGCATGCCAGATGGCAATTGCTCTGCGCCTTTGACTGCTCGTGGTCCTCAAGGACCCCAGAAAGGGTATGCAAGGAGCGAGGTTTCCCTTCCTCCAAATGAACGGCAGGCCTGCTTTCAAATACAAATCAACCAGAAACAGGCAATCTGTTGCTGGTAGCTGCTGGTTTGACCCTGATGCACATGTCCTTATCTGGCCTTAATCATTCCCTAACCAATAGGTGCACAAAGCGCTTGTCGATCTCCCAAAAAGCATTAAGTGTAGTGATCATTGCAGCACGAACAAGGAATATTCCCTTTTGTGTTTATTTTTCCCACACATGAATTTAGAAATACTGGGTTTTATCATACATGTCAGCCTAGCTGCAATGAAAACAATGAGATAGGTGATAAAAATTAGTGAAAACAGTGAATCATTGAATAGGGCTCATTTTGCTGAGCGGGGGCGTCCTCTGAAAAGCTGGCATTAAACCCGTCAGATTTGGCAAAATGGGCTTCACCGTGAAAAAAATGGGCTTCATCCTATTCCTATAACAATTTCCCTGTATCAATAACGATTGACAGTGTAAGTACCCTATACCTATAGCGATTCACAGTGTAATCATGCGTTCCATTATCCTCGGAGATCGGAGCTCGGAACTCAGAATAACGTCACATCCGCTAAAAGCTCGGGGAAAACCGAGTCGGATGCATTCCACTTGCCGAACTCGGATCCAAGATGGAAGCCTCCAAGAAAGTGGCTCT
>JAODKM010000141.1:0-18141 GCA_026780845.1 Petrocephalus sullivani
GACTAATGAAAATGTATTCGACCAAGCCCTCTTCATATCGACTAACGTTTAGTCGACTATTTGGGGGCAGCCCTAAAATACAGTATCAAATGGGAGAACAACATACAAACAGGAAATATTAAACGGGCTAATTAATGGCAAAAGATTCATTTCTTAATTACTGAGAGCTTCCGTTGCCATAAGAAAAAAATTTAGAAGTAAAATGGCAAAAGCGCACCGATACTTGAACACAAAGTCATGGCTTTAGGCGGTTATGCACAACCCCTCTATACCACTGAGCCACTAACACGCGCTTACACCCCAGGTGATCCTGGAATTTATAAGTGTAATAGTGTGATTGACATAAAAAGAGCCGATTTCACTAACTGCACTGCAGCCTAATAGCTTATTGTTCTTCTATTGTTTCCTCTACGAGAAACCAGTGGCTGTGGTGACGACCTACCACTCCATGAACAACGAGCGGAAATTCTTATTGCTCTGCTCCGCTCACAAGCTCAGGACCAATTACTTTTGTCCCTAAATCTGAAATACCCTCCAAAACTCCAATTCTGTTAACTTACCCCTTTGGGTCTAGGGTCTCCTGAGTCTCCAGTGGAACCAGAACCCTGTTGGTAACTTCCCGCTGAATCTGAGTACTCATCTGGACAGGCACTCTCCACTTTTTACACACTTTTTCAGTCACTGCACATTCACACTGAAAGTAAGCGTGTGTCTCTCTGGCTCCTGCCCCCTGTACTTATATTACATCTGGTATGACACAACTCCTCACAGGTAACGCCTGCTGGAAACACCAATACTTCGTGCCCACAGATCATTTACATTCTCAGTCAGTCCTGGATTCACTGTTCCCCTTACAGCAGAAAAACGACACATGACAAGATTTCATACAATTGTGTTAATGAGTAGTTCTTTATGTAATTTATTATTACTATAGTGCTCTTGGTTTGCAGTAGATTTGGTCATAATTAAGCCACCTGTCGGAACGGGCGACCTGGGGGAGACAAAGCAGAATGACGAAACAGAACGACACATCACAGGACCTAGAACGTGACATCTAAATGGGACATGGACCCACGCAGCGGGGAGACCAAGGGAAAATGGGAGGACAGAGAACAGGAAGGGACTGAGAGCAGGACACCAGCACAAACAACGGTAGGCAGAGGCCGGTGAAACATGACCAAGACAAGACTGCCGGACTTAAGGGAAATGGAAGAGTAGGCAGGGATGGAAACAACAGGAGAGATGGATTAAGTGATCAACCAGGAACATGGTAGACAGGTGCAGGGAGAACACGCTCAGGGACAAAGACACTAGGGCACATTGAGACAAGGGGCCTGGGACGACAGACAAAACAGGGGGAAACAGAGGTGAGACCAGACAACAGGGCACAAATGGAGGTAGGAGCTGAGGGAAAACCAATGAGGACCTAGGTTTGCAGAAGGGCCCCTGGGATCCCAGAACACTAGGTGTCAAACCCAGGAGCTAGCACCTCTTAGGCTCTGGGGATCCTAAGGGGGAAGCAAAGCAGGAACCAGGACCAAAGGCCCCCCTGGGGACAGCAATTTCAGGTCTAGAGGGCCCAAAGGGTCTGGTGGTACCGAGGCCAGAGGGCATGGTAGGGGCCACAAGGCTTGGGGGCACCGCAGAGACAGCAGGGCCAGGAGGCGCCACAGGGACAGAGGGACCTGTAGAGCGAGAGCAGGGAAAGGGATCCGAACCGGGACAAGGACGAGGCTGGCCACTACGGATGTGCCCCTGTCTTCCTCTCTGGGAGACGGAGACACAGGTCTTCCCCTTACTGCACCCCTGCTGCTGTCGTAGCCCACCCAGGGACTGAGGACCAGGTCCCCGGCTCAGGACTCAGGGTTAGACCTGAGAGGTCCCACTCCAGGTCCTCCGAAGGGTCCTCCACGGGGTCCCTCTCTTCAGGGCATGAGGCCAGCGGAGGATCTTGCTCGGGACAGGAGGCCAAGCAGGTCCAGAGCAGGCGAGCATGCAGAAGCCAGGTGACAAGGCAGGCCCAGGCAAGAACCCGGGCAAGGAGGCTGACTAAGAGGAAGACTGAGGCGAGGAGCCGGGCGAGGAGCATGGTGACGAGGAAGACTGAGGCGAGGAGCCTGGTAACAAGGAAGACTAAGGCAAAGAGCCGGGCGAGGAGCCTGGCGACAAGGAAGGCTCAGGCGAGGAGCCTGGCAACGAGGAAGACTCAGGCGAGGAGCCTGGCAACGAGGAAGACTCAGGCGAGGAGCCGGGTGACGAGGCAGACTCAGGCGAGGAGTCGGGCGACGAGACAGACTCAGGCGAGGAGTCGGGCGAGATGCCTAGCGACGAGGCAGGTGAGGAGCCAGGTGACAAGGTGTCTGGAAATGCACTGGGCGTGGCCGGCGCTTCTGGGCGCAGACAGCACCTCTGGTCACGCAATGGGCACGGACAGCACCACTGGAGACTGGCAAGGCTGAGCTGGGTCACTTGGCAGTGAGCAGGGCGCAGCTGGGGGCTCTAGCAACAGGCAGGGCTGACCAGGAACACTAGGCCGCGAGGCGCAGGGCTGAACAGAAACACGCCGTGGGAGTGGAGCGATGATAGCTGCAGGGTCACTTTTTGTGAGGTCCGGTCATTCTGTCAGCATTTATTCAAGGACAAGGGACCAAAGGAAAACCAAACCAAAACAACAGGCATTATACAATGACCGGACAGGGATCATGAGACTGAGACACACTTATGAAAGGAGCTAATCAAGAAGCAAGCACTAGGCAACTGTGATCAAGAGGGCAGGAACAAGAGGCAAGACTAACAAAGCTCAGGTGTGGCTGATTTGAAGGTACACCAGAGGGAAACACAAGGAATAGACAAGCAGGGCTGGGCTGGACGTGACACCACCCTTTCCATTTTAATGCACACTTCAGAATTTCTAAATTAAGAATTTCTGAATATTCAGCAACTTTTGGCCAAGGAAATCGCCTCTAAATTTACAGTAATAATAATATTATTACAGGCAGAATTTTAAACTAACCAAATCTGATGTTTTTACATATACTGTATATATCCCCCCCTCCTGTGTGTGTCTATATTGCCACATATATATGAATACCATAATCCTACATGCATTACATGCAGTTAAGTCAACCTCTATAATGGCACAAAATTGTTTCAGCTGGAAAGAAAAAACATTCACTAACATCCACTATGTCTGCTACAGAAATCTCCCGATAAATGTTTATTAAGGCTATTATGGCACCTTGGATGTAAATATGGTTGAACGTCACTTAATGGCTACATATAGACCATCTCATGAAACTGGCATAGAGGAGCCCCTGGAGCAATTGGGGTTAAGGGCCTTACTCGGGAGCCCAGTGGCATGATCAGTCTGCCATACCTGGGATTTCAGCTGTCAACCCTGAGAGTCCCAGCCCACAGAGCTGCCCCGCCTCCTTTGTCACTACGTTTGTTCCTTGGCCAGTGCAGCACAACCAGGCTGCCAAAAGCCCATCACCATGGATGTCCTTTTCAGTAAGTTCCCATGATACATATCAGACCAAAATATATATCTGTATTTTGCAAGACACAGATAGTCATAATAATACGTGTGTATGTCGCTTAATGCCCTTTTACAAAGAAAGGATAAATTGTGTCTTCACGCCCATACGCAGAATTTGATCTGACACTCGGATGGGGGGCGGATAGTCGGGTGCGGGGGTGGGGGCTGGTTTATGCCATGTCTGGGGAAACAAAAGAAGTGTCATTGTGCTGTGTTCCTGAAAACAGCATTTGACACTCTCAACGGAGTTTCTCAGTGGGCTCCTCTTCATGTCCCTCTCCGTCTTCTGCCTCATTACTCTTGAGAAATGAACACCATCATTGCTGGGAAACCTTCCTGCTTTCTCTCCACCTACAGGCCAATATCTGCAGCTTCTAGAAAAACTGGACTTGCAACCAACAGGTTTCTGGCCAAAATTCTCAAGTGGTCATTGTAGTGCCCTTAAGCAATACACACCTTTAACTGAAATCTGCAAACAAATATTTCTCCATTTAAGCGGTTAAACCTACAGCTGCTTTCTATGTGTCTATTATTAGGTTATGTGTTGAGAAGACCTACAGTCCATCACCAAATTAGAAGAATTTTACTCAGGGTTACCTAGAATTCATGTAGAGACTCTCATAAATCTGAAGTATTAGGAATCTCTGAAATAAAGAACTAGATCAGTAAATGGCTTTAATCCATATATCAAGCACCATGTTACAGGAGTTAGATCACAAATCAGAAGCATCAGGAATTAGCTTTCACGTGAGCTAGATAAGGACATTCTTACATACACCTAAGGTCAATGCAATCAGATCAGCTGGAAACATATTACAGAATGATATATGAACTTTTCAAACACAAGGGGCATTGCAGCAATAAGAACCATGATCAAAAGAGGCCAATATATAAAAGCCCTATAGTTGGGTAAAAAAAATCATAAATATTCGTAAAATGTGACAATAGAGAGGGAGCTTGTTAAGTGAGTTTGCTCGGCTTTATCTGATGATATCACTCCTTACATAATCACTCAGGCGCACTTCTCCATTCCTGCATGTGAACAGACCAGAATGATGTTACCCATTTCATCTGAATACTGATGTTTTTAAGCTTGGGGGGCAAATTCATAGATGGCACTGGGGGTTGAAATGTTCAGTAACAAACAGCAAAATACTGAGAGTAAAATTATCTATGATCCAAAACTACAAAGCTTCCCATACTATGTATGTGACCTCTGGTAGTTTGAGTACCAGTCCATGGCTTTGTAGTAGAGGTTGAGTTTCTCCTGTTATGCTGTCCCCCCGTCTTCGCACCACCATTACAGGCTGGTCAGCTATACAGTGCCTTGTGAAAGTATTCACCCCCTTGGCGTTTTTCCTGTTTTGTTGCATTACAACCTGGAATTAAAATGGATTTTTAGTTGGATTTCATGTAATGGACTTATACACATTATAGTAACAATAATAGTCCATAACAATTTAGTCCAGATAGTAATGTATGGATTTGTAATGTATGAAATAGTGGAATGTATATATTTAAACAAGTAAAAACTGAGAATTTCAGAGTGCATATGCAGACATCCCACCTCTCCCGGAAGTTCTGGGCATCTCGCACGAGTTGATAGCAGCTCCCTATCCCACAGAGCACCATTAAATCCATCATAATAAAATGTAAAGAATAAGGCACCACTACAAACCCGTCCATTAGTGATGTTGAAAGGAGCAGCTTTCTTTTTGGTGGGTGCAGCCCCTGACGTCAGCTGCTTAAACCTGCTTTTTTGTGGTTTTAACTGTCATGATGTCATTACTTTTATTACACTTCTTAGCAAGGGGATATCTCCCTTTTTTATTTTTAATAATAGTGACAAGAATTGTTGGTGTTTGTTTGTATATCTACTAGATATTATTTGTATATATTTGTATATCTATTAGATATTATCTAGTCATGTACTGTGCGTAATGGGCTGTGATCTGGGTTTCAAGTAATACGTATTATTTGTAATACGTGGCCTGGAGAGGGCCACTTATCTTATCGGTGTAGAGGCGTCCCGGCTTTGCCCCGCTCGCCTCAAGAATTGGCATTTAACTAGCTAAAATTTGAATTTTAAAAATAAATTAGAATCGAATTGGTTTAAACTGAATTTGTGATATCCTCTAGAAATAAAAAAAATGTTAAAATAGCTTGCCATAGGGCTGCCATATTTGATCGACATGCACAACAGTCAAACGACAGGGGGTGCTAAGACGACAGAATACAGGCTTAAGTTAAAATGACAGATTATTCCCATGGTCTAAAAACACACGGGGAAGCAGGCTAGTGTCTAGTTCATTGTAGAGTCTTAAAGCACTTATGTAAGTCGCTCTGGCTAAGGGCGTCTGCCAAATGCTGTAAATGTAAATGTCTGAAGCTATGTAGATTTTCATGGGGAAATGACCTTCCCATTTTCAGTTTTTTATATGGAATTATTTTATATACTAATACACTATTAAACACTACAAATAATTTGTATGTCTTAGTGAAAATTGTTCTAAAATGTGTTCTAAAAATAAGTAAATATTCCAGTGTTACAGATTCCAAAAGATAATCAGCGCCGTCTTGACATAAATATTACAACGTAGTTCAACCAGATTCCGCACTATCGCCCCGTATCATCGCGAGAACTCGCCGTGCGTTATTTTGGAAGCTGCGCCTGCGCAGTGCCTCAGTTGGCCTGGGGGGTGATCGCCGTGCTTGGGGGAAGAATAATAACGGACAACGAGCTAACAATGGCGACGTCGGCGACTGCAGTGGGAACAGCGGGTTCCGGAGGACCAGCGGTCGGCCAGGGGGGTGGCGGCAGCGGTAGCAATCTCTCCGTGGGCAGAAAGAAAGATGGCGGTCCCTCCGCGAAGTTCTGGGAAAGCGGAGAGACGGTGTCCCAGCTGGAGTCGGTTCGCCTGTGGATAGGGAAACACTATAAGAAGGTTAGCGAGCTCGGCTCGGCTCGGCCCGGTTCGGCCGGCTTTCCGGCACCGCTCTGTCCTTTCTGCCTGGAGAATGTAGTTATTCATGGTGAGATTCGCAGGGGACGTCGCTTGGCGAGATTCCTAAGGCCCCTCCGCTCCGTCGCCCAGACGCGCTAGTTAGCCTTTGGGCTGCTAGCCGGTTAGCCTGGTGCGGAGAGGCGCTGGAGCGGGAGTCGGCTGCCTGCTAGCCGGTTAGCCTGGTGCGGAGAGGCGCCGGTGGAGCGGGAGTCGGCTGCCTGCTAGCCGGTTAGCCTGGTGCGGAGCGGGAGTCGGCTGCCGGCTGCCTGGTTATCGCCCAGCGGGCATGCAGCACTGAATGGGGTGATGGTCGGATGGCGGGCTGTCCGATATGTAGTCAGAAGCGCTTCGGAAAACACGCCTTTTAGTACAATGTCAGCCGAATTCGGCCGTCCGCTAGCCGGTCATGGCAGCACTGTGTACCACGGGGATTGTTACCTGGTAGTGAGTTTGTCTGTGATTACTGTACTGGGCGAACTGGTTAGGTCTGGGGTTCATGCCAGTCTCCGTAGCAGTAGATCGATCTGTCTTTTGAGCGACTCTGTCTTTCTCGGTAACTAAATTCAAATGAAACACGTTTATGCTCTAAACTTAATTCGCTGCATGTGTGAACCTGTCTGCTGATGAGGCTTACTGTGCGTTTGACTCAAAAAGGAGACTTTCACACACGGCCTCAATGCTTGTGTGAATTTAGTTACGTTTTTGTTGACCCCAATCCTGACATGTTCCTTATCTTCTCCACCTTTCACATGTTCGTTCATTTGCATTTAAGTTCTTTCAAATTAAATGTCTGCGCTCACTGCGGTTCCCTGGTTCACAGTACGTACAGACAGACTCTCCATCCAGCAAGTCACTGGCTGGCCTGGTTGTGCAGCTGCTACAGTTCCAAGAAGATGCCTTTGGCCGGAGGGTCAACAACCCTGCCCTCACCAAGCTGCCTGTGAGTGCTTGTAGCCCATTTTCACAGACATATTGGCTCTCTGTGCTTTCACTCTCTTATGCAGTTCTCATGTGTTTTTCTTATTTTCAGGCAAAGAGCTTCCTTGACTTTAAGCCAGGGGGTGCCCTGTGCCACATTTTGGGGTCTGTTTACAAATTCAAAAGCGAGCAGGGATGGTGGGTATTTTTTTATGTTGGCGGGTGCTGCTTTGTACCCCTACAGCCAAAATCCAAGTATTGATGTCTTAAAATATGCACTGCTTTTGTCTGCTTCCCTATCCAGGCGACGCTTTGACCTGCAGAACCCATCTAGGATGGACCGAAACGTAGAGATGTTTATGAACGTGGAAAAGACACTTGTGCAGGTGGCACCTTGTCTTTCTTGCTTTTAACAGCACAGCTTTTTTAAGGCATTAATCACTGAAGTAATTTGAAAAAAGCTGTAATATGTTTTCCAGTTTACTGTTTCTTTATTGCTAGTGCCTAAGGAACAGACTTATGTCCTCTTCCAGAATAATTGCTTGACTCGGCCCATTGTGTTCCTGGTACCTGACATGGAGCAGAAGCTGGCTGCCAAACTAAAGGACATTGTTAAGAGACACCAGGTGGGCGGTACCTGCCCTCATCCAATGGGTTGAAGAGATTGGGGTGGGGGGTGGTGATCGGGTTCACCTGCTGATTTTAATTATGGAAACCTGTACGCGTAGGCCGTGTTTCACAGTAACCCCCTCTTTTTCTCAGGGCTCCATCAATGAAGATAAGTCCAAGGCTACCCACCACATCTACTCATCTCCTCCTCAGCAGGATGAAGGTCAGTATGGTCCACCCTGTGGACATGGGGGTCCGTGGGGTGTGGTGGTTACATCTGCATTGTTCAGCATTGCTTACTGCATTATCCTCTAGATCTATGTAATGAACGTTCAGAGTGCTGCACTGATAACCCTCAGGGTATCATCTCGCTTATATTCAGGATGGCAAATGGTTTATTGATTAGTTGTGAAAATTGACTGGCTAGGTAGGTGAGGAGTGTAAATAATGGAATCTGTGCCCCCCCCCCCCCACCCAGAGGAGTGGCTGCGTCCCGTTATGCGAAAAGACAAGCAAGTGCTGGTGCACTGGGGCATGTACCCCGACAGGTGAGCTGGGCAATGCCCTTTCTACAGAATGTCTCTGCCATTGCTGGTGGGCTTTTCTCCCTGCTGTTGCTGTCTTGGGTGGGTTCACAAGGACAGAAACATGTCTCATGTCTCTCTGCCCTCCAGCTATGACACCTGGGTGTCAGCCAGTGATGTGGAGGGTGATGTAGAGGATCCACCCAGCTCAGACAAGCCTTGGAAGGTGAGTGCTCAGCCCTCAGTCAGAGGAATGGCAAAATCAGGCTCAGAGGCCCTGTTTATATTTGGTCGGGTGTCACTTGGCATCCAGGATTCATTTACATTTGCACTACAAAAGCTATGGAGTGAAATGCTTCCCAGACCACCTCGGCAAGTGGTTCCAGCGACTGCACCTCAGTTAGTCTCGGTGGTCATTTCCTCTTGTATTTAGTGCTGTCTACTTGCCATACGAATGCCCAAGATGCATTTTAAAACCAAGTGTAAACTGGGCCTTGACTTACTGAGTCACATGATTGATGGGCCAAAGGTATTTAGGTTGGTGTTTTAACTCTCATTTTTTCTCTTATGTAATCAGATTTGTGGGAGGAAAAAAGTGAGGAAAATGCCAAATTGACCTTTAAAATATCTACTGGGTCTTTTTGCTTTTTTATAAATGCAGGTCTCCAGCAGTCCCTTTAAATTGACAAACATACTTTGGGTTTGTGTGTAACATTAAAAAAGTCATTAAATCGAACCTATGAACTTCTGTATAATCTTGCACGATCCTTCTGATCAGAGTTTGTGCAGCTTAACCACGTTCCCTTCATGGGATCTGAACTTGTGACTCTTCCGTGCTGGGTGCCGTTTCAGCTGCTGGCTCACTCAGTCCTTCCCATTGAGTGGGAGTATTGCGTCTTTAATTCTTATCTCTACTCTGACCCCCACCCTCCCGTCACCCAGGTCCACGCCAAGTGGATTCTGGACACGGATGCTTTTAATGAGTGGATGAATGAAGAGGACTATGAGGTGGACGAGAGCCGGAAGCCTGTGAGTTACCGCCAGCGCATCTTTCCGCGGGAGGAAGAGGTAGGGCTCCCCCTGGGGGTGTGCCATGGAATACTGGGGCTGTGGCGACTTCGTGGTGCTTAGTGCTCTTGGAATGTGCGTTTTTGGGGGGGCATGCTTTTGCGTGTGGTTTGTGTGTAATGTGCAGTGGGTTGCGTGTAATGTGCAGTGGGTTGTGTGTAATGTGCAGTGGGTTGCGTGTAATGTGCAGTGGGTTGCGTGTAATGTGCAGTGGGTTGCGTGTAATGTGCAGTGGGTTGTGTGTAATGTGCAGTTGCTTACAGCCGCAGGCTTCACGCTTCACTGTGGTGTGATTTCTATCCTCAGTCTGTCACCCATCCCGCCACACTCTTCTTCCTCGTGCTCTTCCTCACATTCACCCCAGTCCCTCACGTCCTTTGCCCCTGCCCTGTGTGACACCGCCCATCTCTCATTCTCTGGCTCTGTCTCTCATCCTCCACGCCCATGTCTGATCAGTCTTCCCGTACACCTGATCGCAAGGAGCGCAAAGCCGCCGCTGCCAAGAAAAGAAGGCGTTCCCCATCCCCCCCGGCCGAGTCCCGCAAGAAGGGGGGCAAAAAGGGGTAAGAGCTGTGCCTGCCTCCTTGCAGTCCGTCACAGCTGTGCTGCAGGAAGGGTTTTCACTTTTTTTTTTACATAGTGCACTTCAATACACTGAAAAAGCATTAAACGACGAAACCCAGGTGAACCCCCTCAGGTGTGTAAGTGCAGAATTAATATACCGCCCACTTGAGTTTGCTTTGCGTTATGATTGACACAAAAAAAACACACCTGCATTTACAAGCCCTTTGTCACACCTTTACTTCCCCCAAAACTCATTTCCATGTTTTTCATAGCTGTTGGTTTACTGAAGATGTTTGGCCTGAGTTATATGTGGCTTGTGCTGTCCTCGGTGGCTTGGTTTCCCTGTGGATCGTCGCTGCGCACTCCGCCACCTCACAGAAATTCGGGGCCATACTGGAAACGCCGTGGCCAACGTGAAGAGGAGGAGCCAGAGGAGGACCTCACAAAGGACCTGGAGGAGCCCACTCCAGTCCCCAACATGGAGGAGGTCACCCTTCCCAAGAACGGTGAGCCTTCCTCCCCGCAGGCTGGTGTACTTAGCTAGGGTGACCAGATAATCCCTGTCATCCCAGTCGCTTTGAGCTACTTCAGGTTTTACAAACTACTTTAAACTGACAGGATCCTGTGTTTGGTTAAATAGTTCAGTTTTTCTTGTGCTTTGACTGGTTCATTTCCTTTACGGAAAGACTCATCCAAGCATTTTGCATTAACATTGAGGTCCGGGATGATATGGATTACATGGTCACCCTAGTTTAGCTGAGCAGTTCAGTGTTTGTCGCCTTTAAAATGGACATGTCGCCCAAATGCTAGCCTGAGGTGACTTCTTCATGCTGAGTGGTGGACAACATGATTTTTGTTTCCTAGAACGAAAAATACTTGGTGCATTTGCGCAAGCTTGTTTGCTCGCTAATCTAATCCACAAAGGGCCAGTGTGTATACAGGTTTTTGGGCTAACCTTTGTCAGCTGTTCAAACCCAGGTGTGAGGACTCTGCAGCTAATCAGTCCTCTAATTGGTAATCTAATTAGGCAATCACAGCGAAACCTGCATACCCAACAGCCCATTCTGGGTAAGATTGCCCACCCCACCTTTTTTTTTTATCCTCCTCTGATCTTTATACATCTTGTTTTTATCCCATTTTTCTTTTTTTAATAACCTCAATCACTGGCTGGGTGCCTGCAGTGAACCCCAAGAGGGACAGCGAGAACACTCCGGTGAAGGGTGGCACTGTGACAGACCTCGGTGAGTGCTTTCCCAACACGGATACGTGACCGACTCTCAATCTGGGCCTCAGTGACTAACTGCTCCACTTTCCCTCTCGTTTGCAGACGACCAGGAAGACGATTCCATGCTTTCTGGGGGCAAGGTGAGATCAGAGGGGCCATAGTGCCTTTCTGCTTTGTTCATTATTGCTGTTTTACAGTATGTGTTACAGCAGGGTTCTTTATTTCCAGTGGAATCAGTACGGAGTTTGTGAATATTATCCCAATATTGATCCACACAGTGTCTAGCCTCTACATGTTTTTGTCAATGCGTAAAGTTGTACATGGTCTCTTTGCTGCCCCCTTCAGGATGATGATGAGCAGGGCAAGATGGAGGTGAATCGTCTGCTGGACTCTGGGGAAGACAATGTGACAGAGCAGACTCACCATATTATCATCCCCAGCTATGCTGCCTGGTTTGACTACAACTGGTAAGCCTTATGTTTGCTTGTTAGAACTACTGTTTGGAAACTGGGACCAGACTGGCATTGTTAGCTGTTTGTGTAACCTCTTCTCTCCTGCAGCATCCATGAAATCGAGAGGAGGGCCCTTCCAGAGTTCTTCAATGGCAAAAACAAATCCAAGTCTCCAGAGATGTGAGTGCTGGGGGGGGGCATTGAACACCTGGCTGGTTATGTGCATAGATAAATGGCTTCTCACATTTAGACGTTGGTGTTGAAGTAAGTGCCCCATTTGTATGACCCGCTGCAGATACTTGGCCTATAGGAATTTCATGATCGACACCTACCGCCTAAACCCCCAGGAGTACCTCACCTCTACCTCCTGCCGCAGGAACCTCACAGGGGATGTCTGTGCCATCATGAGGTCAGTGGGGGTGCGGACTGGATATCGCCCCATGTTTTGGGTGGTCTGCCCTGCGTTTAGGGGTAGTAGTGTGCGGGAGTGAGTTCTGTGTTCAGGCTTGGTCTAACCATTCTTATCCTAGTATGGTAATTCCGATGGTTTATCCTGTGTCCCCTTGCAGGGTACATGCCTTTCTGGAGCAGTGGGGGCTGATTAACTACCAAGTGGATGCAGACAGCCGGCCTCTGCCGATGGGGCCCCCGCCCACCCCGCACTTCAACGTGCTAGCAGATACTCCCTCAGGCCTGATGCCACTACATCACCGTCCCCCTCAGGTGCAGCTCAGCCCCCATTCCAGCAGTGGTCTGGCCCCGTTTGATGCCTCGCTGCTCCCAGTTTGTAACGCTGCCCTGCCCCCACCTTCCAGGTACCAGCTTCTCAGCAGATGCTCAGCTTTCCTGAGAAGGGCAAGGACAGGCCCATTGACCTGCAGAACTTTGGGCTCCGCACAGATGTCTACGCAAAGAAGAACCCCAAGGTAGCTCTGGCCATGGTCTGTCACGCCTGTTAGGCTGTTGTTGGTCTGACTGTTTTACTAGGTCAAGACTGCAGTTGGTGTTTTTCTAGTATAACTACAGGTTTATTTGGGATGTTATGTTTTTTCAGTTGCTGGTGAATCTTAAACTTTTTTTTTTCTTTCTCCCCCAACTTTGGCATCTTCTGCCCGCTCCTCAGAGTAAAGGAGCCAGTGCGGGCAGGGAGTGGACTGAACAGGAAACCCTCCTGCTGCTGGAGGTGAGAACAGTCATTGGGCTGCACTCATTAGATCCTGCTGTGGGGTGGTGCTTTATTCTAATTATTGTCTTAAGGCAGCCTCAATTGGATGCTGTTCCCATCGTAGTTTGGTCTTCAGGTGTAATTCTGTGGAACATTATTTTCCTTGTCTGTTTTTATGTTGAGCATTATAGGTAAATGTATAGAAATAGGAATATCCCCTGCTGGTGTAATACTCCTTGTCCCACAGGGCCTGGAGATGTACAAGGACGACTGGAACAAGGTGTCGGAGCACGTGGGGAGCCGCACGCAGGACGAGTGCATCCTGCACTTCCTGCGGCTGCCCATAGAGGACCCGTACCTGGAGAACTCGGACGCCTCGCTGGGGCCCCTGGCCTACCAGCCCGTGCCCTTCAGCCAGTCGGGGAACCCCGTCATGAGCACCGTGGCCTTCCTGGCGTCTGTGGTGGACCCTCGCGTGGCAGCTGCGGCGGCCAAGGCTGCCCTAGGTGAGAATTGAAGTGTGACCTGAGCACTTCTGTGGACGCTCTCTTAGTGCGAGTGGTCTCATCCCTGTGCCGTGTGGCTGCCCCCCAGAGGAGTTCTCCCGTGTGCGGGAGGAGGTGCCCACAGAGCTGGTGGAGGCGCATGTGAAGAAAGTGCAGGAGGCAGCGCGCAGCTCGGGCAAGCTGGACCCCGCCTTCGGCCTGGACAGCAGCGGCATCGCTGGCACTGCACCCGACGAGCCCGAAAAGACCGGTAACCCCAACTGCTGTTTGACTGACCCTTCGCTGACCAGTCATTCAGCTGGTTTAAATTTGAACGATTATCCCTCATGGCAGCTTTGTGTCGGTTAAACGGCTTCTGCTCTGCAGTTTGACTCCAGACAGGAGTGTTGTCCTTGATTGCCCACTTTCTGCTTGCCGGAGCTCCATGTGGAACAAATTGTAATGCTGGTTTGTTTGCATGCCCGTCAGACGGGCGTGCTGGGGCTGCTTTTATAGGTGCACCATGGAGTTGGTTCTAATAGTGGTTTTTGGTATCTGTGTGCTATCAGCTGAAGCAGCTGTTGGCTGCAAGTTTTCTTGAAACGTGTCTCTGGCCTTCCAGTAAGACACTGCTGTCAGAGGTGGTCCCTAAAAGCTCTGCTAAATCTAGGGCACAGGACCCCTGGCATTATGGTTAAATTCCCAGCATCTGGTGCCGAAGTCCAAGATTCACCGGAGGACTCCTAGATAATATGCAGCCCCTTTTACTGATCCTTGGAAATGCCTCATCAGAAATTAATCCTACAATTTCTTCCCCCTCTTTTAAGAGTCAGCAGACCCTGAGAAGATGGAAACTGACTCTGAATCTCAGCCAGCTGACAAGGTGCGAGCCCTGCTTCGGTTTGCTCAAAGCCCATCCCCCCCACATCCCAACCCACCTTAACTGACAGCTGCTTTGCACCAGGCTGAGGCAGAGAAACCGGGTGAATCGGCAGAGGGAGAACGGATGAAGAGCGAGGCACCGGAGCCACCAGCTGACAGAGAGGAAGAAAGTGAAGGAGGAGAGGAGGGGGAGAGCGAGAGAGCAGAGGAAGGAAAGGCTTCAGGTAGCAGCTCCTAGAAGGGCCTCGATCTGAAAACCTTCTAATCAACTTTACGTTTGCGGGCTGTTGTTCTGCTGAGAAGAATTTGAAGGTTGAACTCTTACTGTGTTTTTTGGCACTTTAGATAAAGATAAGGACGACGCCATGGACACCTCCGAAGGTCCCAAGGAGGTGGAGGAAGAGGAGAGCCAGAAGAAGCTGGTGCATGATGTCGGAGAGGGGAACATCTCCACAGCAGCAGCTGCGGCTCTGGCCTCTGCAGCCACCAAGGCTAAGGTAGCCACCCCACCTCTAGCGTCCTGCACTAACATGGTGGCTTAGCTGTCGCCTTCAAACCGCACTCATCCTGCTGCTCATAGTGCACCGACCCAGGCCTGCCAGGCTGTGGGGGACCCAACCTAGGTTTGAAGGAGATGCACTACTAGTCTCACCTTTGATTGTTAATGATTCTCATTATGAAACATCACCTTCTACTTTGAAGCATTTGGCTGCTGTGGAAGAAAGAAAGATCAAATCTCTGGTCGCCTTGCTGGTGGAGACGCAGATGAAGAAGCTGGAGATCAAGCTGAGGCACTTCGAAGAGCTGGAGACCATCATGGATAGGGAGAAGGAAGCGGTGTGTATGCAAACTCCAGCGGCACATGTCAGGCCTCCCGGCACATGTCAGGCCTCCCGGCACATGTCAGGCCTCCCGGGCAGTTTCTGCAGTCAGCTTCATGGGTATGCTTGTCTCCCATGTGGCTGAACTGGGACCTGTACCAGGCCACTTGCATGACATTTGATGTCATTGCCGGAGCTCCTCTGGGGTGTTGCGCTGTTCAGCGAAGGCCTCGGTGCCCTAATAATCAGTGGACAACCCTGGCCTGAATTTCAGCATTCTGTTTGAATGAGTGGCTGCTCACCCTCTCTGTTCCCTGGATGGGAGACCCAAATGTCCTGTGGTGTCCTGTCATGTCATGTCCTCCTGCGCGTCCTTTTAATGTCCTTTTAATACTTGCTTATTTACCAAGCATTTTAAGTCAAGTGTGGTGCTTGATCTGTTGGGATTTGACCTTACAGCTGTCAGTCAATCTTTTCAACTCAGCGTAACCCTCCCTATCCCACAGCTAACTAACCCTCCCTATCCCACAGCTAACTAACCCTCCTTATCCCACAGCTAACTAACTCTTTTACCCACAGCTGGAGCTGCAGAGACAGCAGCTACTGACAGAGCGCCAAGCCTTCCACATGGAGCAGCTCAGGTATGCAGAGATGAAGGCTCGCCAGCAGTATGAGCCACATGGTGGTCACCCCCCAGGCCCTCCTGGCCCTCCCATGCCCCCCGGGCCTCCACCAGGCATGCATGGGCATCCAGCCCAAGGATACCCCTCCATGCATCATCCCATGGGTCCACACCACCCCATGCAGACAGGTAAGCCCCTTCTATCTATATGCCAGCTCTTTAAATTAGCCAGGCTACACCCCTCTGACTTCAGGAAGGGGACTTGATAGCCCAGTCGGTACTCTTGGGCAGTATCTAATTTTTCGTACAGTCCAGACATTATACAGCGATATGCTGTATTTTCAAAAGTAATGCTTTGGGGTGGGATTTTTTTTTTCTTCAAGCAGGACCACGATCCGCCACCTTATCATAATTCTTTTTTAAGACTATTTTGTAAGTTACATAACGGTACAACTAAGCTAATACAATCCTATAAGGTAATAACACTTAAAATAACACCAGACAGAGATTGCTGTCTTCTTCTGAGATGGTTAAAAAAGGTTCATCATATTGCCGTCCGACTTGCACACCTTACTTGCAAATAGCTCATTTGTAGGGTGTCAGTTTTGGAAAATCCAAGCAAGTTCCCCATTACTGATGTCAGAATCCTTCATGGTGCCCATGCTGCTATACTGCCGAATACGGAATCAGTTGCATGGTGCACGTTGCATGTTGGGATGAGGGTACGAAAGGGGAAAGGAATATCCAAGGCACTTCCTTCTGTTTGCTGTTACTGGTTTATTGGTGTGTCAAAACTGATGTGGCTGACAACTTTAGAAGCGTGTATAGTCATAGAACTGCAGCTGATAGTATTGTGCTACAGTGCACATTCTAACACTCTATAAAGGCAAATCGTGGAGAAATTTTACTATTTCATGATCTAATGTAGTCAAATCACCCCCCTGATGTCTGAACCACATCAAATATAGGAAAATACTAAAAGGTAGGAAGCTGTCATTAATATTCAAGCAAAAACAAACTATCAGTGCAATGAGTTAAACATTTTCTTTATACTTCCCTAAGTATTTATGTAACTTCACTAGGATTACATGCCAATAACAGGCTCATCGGTAACAGTTTAGACGGAGTGCTAATATACGGTCAAATAATGTGTAATCACAATGAATGAATTAAGTATCTAACACACCCTAATAATAACCATTTATAAACAGTTAGCTTAATGGTAGGACATTATAACAAGTGTGTGTGTGTGGTCAACTTGAAACTGACAAAAGTAATAATAAAAATGTACTTAAAATTAACTATTGAAAATCAGACATTGCTTTTGAATTGTGGTTCAACAGAATCATTTTAAAAAACAAACTAATGAAACTGGCCGGGACAAAAATGATGGTACCCCAGGGAAATATTTTGACCATAGGAACATGTTAAACTAAGGTGTGTCCTCTAATTAGCATCACAGTTGTCTTCTAACTTGTAATCAGCCAGTCTGTCTATTTAAAGGGTGAAAAGTAGTCACTGTGCTGTGTGGTATCATGGTGTGTGCCACACTGAACATGGACCACGGAAAGTTAAGGAGGGCATTGTCTCAAGACATTACAGAGACAATTATTGAAAAGCAAGTTAAAGATAAAGGCCATAAGACCATCTCCAAGCATCTTGATGTTCCTGTGACTACAGTTGCACATTAGTCAGAAGTTTAAGGTCCAAGGGACTGTAGCCAACCTCCCTGGATGTAGCTTCAAGAGGAAAATTGATGACAAATTGAAGAGATGGATAATATGAATGGTAACCAAAGAACCTTCCAAAGAGATTAGAGGTGAACTCCAAGGTCAAGGTGCATCAGAGTCAGATCGCACCATCTGTCACTGCATAAGCAAAGTGGATGACGGAGGAGGACACCACTGCTGAAAGCAGATCATAAAAAAGCGGGACTGGAATTTGCCAACAAACTTCTGGGAGAATATCCTATGGACTGATGAGACAAAACTGAAGCTTTTTGGCAAGTCACATCAGCTCTATGTTCACAGACATGAAGCATATGAAGAAAAGAACAGTGTACCTACTGTGAAACATGGAGGAAGCTTGGTTATGTTCTGGGGCAGATTTGCTTCATCTGGCACAGAGTGTCTTGAATATGTGCAGGGTACAATAATATCTCAAGACTATCAAGGCATTCTGGAGCAAAAAGTGCTGCCCAGTGTCAGAAAGCTTGGTCTCAGTCGCAGGTCATGGGTCCTCCAACAGGATAATGACCTAAAAC